>JAHBCN010000582.1:0-115000 GCA_019359885.1 Listronotus oregonensis | reverse complement strand
TAATTAGTAAATTTTATGTTTATTATCTGTAAACAAATTTTCCCATAGACAAATATATTAAAACGAAGTAATAGTGTAATACGAATAAATTTACCTTTGAAATAAAAGAATTTCTCTGGGACAATAAGCCAAAAGTAACAAAAACCAACTCATGGGACATCGGATGGTAATGCACCAACACAAGCACATGAGCACAAAGCAAGTATTAATGGATTGAGCCTAAATAAGCCTTGATGAGGATAATTGTTGAATGTAATTACAAACAAATAATATCTTTTGATGAGTACCACGGTTCATATAAAACTTTATTGCAAAGCCGAACATAAAGGTAAACAATCAGTTTAGTATTTGGGGTTAGAAAATCTCAAAGAGTAACAAAGTAAGCCGCTAGGCGAATAAGCCAGATCCGTAATAAAAAAAAGAGACTATTATTTTAATTTAAAAATTAATTAAAAGAAAATAATTTCATGTTGAATAATAAAAATTTTTGAGATTTTATTAAAAAAAAATTTAAATAGATAACTGACTCATAACAAATAGAGGAATTTACTATTTATTTGATAAAATTGCAAATACTATGAAAATATATGATTTTGGTATTTTAACAGAGATAAAAAGTCAGTTATCTATATATTGAATTTAGGAGAGTAGTTTATAAAGGAATTAACATACACCTATTGTTAATTGTAAACTAATTGCCTTGATTGATTAATATAAGTAGAATAGAAAATTAAAAAACAAAAAGGCTTTTATTTGTATATGTTTGATAACCTAAAAAAATAACTGAACTTACTCTTGAGAGAGGTTTCATCGGTCGACAATCACAGTCAAAGAAAAAATTGTAGTATTTATAAAATTATTGCCCACAAACAAATAAATAAATTTGCACGTGGTAAACCGTGCAGAGACTTATATATTATTGTAGACAAAGAATAATATATAAACGTCTCGAGCCCGTACCGTCGCAATATATATATACATACATATGGCCAATTAAAAAAAGACACAGAAAAAAGTACATAAAGTTTGACACGTGCTACCACCAGGTTATTGGTATTATTTTCCAAGACTATATTTTTGCAAAATTAATCTTTATATGTTCGACCAATTTCTAAATTTAACTTTTACAAAACTACTAATAATGATGACTTTGCCTTACAAGCCTTTGGATTACAAAAACAAACACACACACGGCACAGAAAAATTTATTTTTACAGCAGTAAAAGCGATGACTTTAAGCAAAAAATCTTTCTTTGAAATATCTTCCTTATAAAAGTGAAGATCCCATTCAAATTAACCTTTACATTTAAATTTTCATTGACAAATATTAATGCGAGGCAACTAATTTTTAACACAAGTACATTTTTGTCCTTGCAAATTAAATTGGTATGTTTCTCGCCAGTCAAAATATCTGGATAATTAACTTCTAAATATTACATAAGTAATTTTGAAAAGGAGCTCTAAATACGTGGTTGTATGAATGCATTCTCTGTTAAAAGTAAGATTATTGCTGATTTCATAAGATGGCGCTGAAAAATCTTGCAACTCATTAAAGTCCAAAGCATCGTTCAAAGTAGAATTTTTTAATATATTTACCTGCCATATCTAAGTCTTGTTCTTTATTAATTTTTCCTTACCGATAAAGATCAAAAACGACTCGATGTTTTTAGTTAAATATTTTAAATGCAGCTTTTTTCCGAATCCATAAAACGATAATAATTGCATTGCATTGCTGAAGTCAAATAAAATATAAATTTGACCTCTATATTAGTTTTCTTTAAAGACAACATAAACGTCACAAATGGATTTTTATATTACTATGCATAACAAGAAAAGACGAGGTTATTTTCAGAAATGTAAAGTTTTGCAGTCTCTTAAAAATTTACTGTTACATTAAAGGATTTATTTTAATATAGCTTTATTGCCTGTGACAAAAGAATATACTTCACCCAGCTCTTACGAGATACAGCGGTAAAATATAATACACCAAACCTGGAAGGACATAAATATTAACAATATGATCGAAATAATACAACTGGGCTAAGTCTGTAGGTAATTTTCATGACTTTAAATTGTAACAGGTTGAAAGGAGTTAGAAGTTGTAGAGGGTGATTACCTAAATATGACTTTATAGTTTTAGACTCAAAAAAAGTGTGGGGTGGGGGTGGAGGATTAAAAGTGCTAAGAACGTTTTTTTCGCTTCTGCAAGCGCCATTGTTAATTTTAGAGGGATATGTTAAAAAGATTTTTTTTTACTTTGAGGCCGGCTAAAATTGATTTGGTCAATTTGTTTATGATTAAGTTAAAAAAAATCCGTTAAAAATAGCAATTTTTTAAAACATTGATAATTTTTGCAAAAATATTTTTTTATCCATTTTTGTCGTGAAAAAAAATAGGTTTTTTATTTTTGAATTAAATGAGAGGTTCTAAAGCATGATCGGATAATTTGTTGCTAAGATAATTGAGTTTTACTGAATTTAGAGCCCTAATCTATAAGGCTATATCTTTTTTGTTTATAAATATTTTAGGTATTATAAACTGTCTTTTGCTTTTTCGAGACTTATATTTTACTTATTCTGATTATCGAAATAAAAAAATTAATATTCAGTCCTTCGTTTTAAGCCTTCAAAAAAAGTACTTTTTTGTTAATAAATAATTGGAGCCGGAGCGCCCCCTTGCATATGTTAAGAATTTTTAACCAAGAAATATGGAAAGCTGGCTTCAAAACAAATATTAAAAAAAAGAAGTCTTCACAACCAGTAGGAACCGAGTTACCAATTGTTTTTTAAGTAATATTTGAATTGTTTATAATAATTGGGAATTAATTTGGACGGCATTTATTAGTATAATACTTAAACTTAATATACCGTATTATAAAAAGTTGTAATATTGGTTTTTTATTGCTTAAAGTGAGTGATACTTTCGTCGGCGCGAGGGAGGTAGTGCTGGGGATAGAAGCTCTCGGACTGACATGCCAAGTCAAAAACTGAAATAGAGAGTTTAAATTAGCGGAGAGCGAACAAAATAGCCATTACATATCTCTGCGAAATTTTATCGGATCAAGTTTTTTTTTAATTTAGGGCATCGCAAAAAGTTATAAATAATGATGCATGGATTTCTTAAAAATTATCATTAATTTTTTTTTAAATTTAAATCCGTGCGTCTCAGCTCATTTTTAATAGTAATATTAAAGGCACTTTAGAAGTTAAAAAGCCAGATTAATGCATAATATATCTGAAACTAAAATTTCAACTTCAGATTTATTAATTGATATGTCGACTAATAGGGTTTCAGATAAAAAATTAAAAAATAAATTTAATTAAGTTTAATTGATTACACAGGCCCACAAAAACAGTGGTGTGTGGTGGGTTTAGAATTTTCTAGAGTACTTTTTTCCGTTGAACACAAATCTGAAATCAAAATTGGGGGTCAAACAGCAAATAATCAAGAAAAGGCATAATTTCAGATATTAACGATTTTTTAAAATATAAACCGTCAATATCTTAAAAACTGTTAACGATACACAAAACTTTATAAAACATAAACTATGTATTTTTACAAGACCTTTAATTTAAGTGATATAATTTTTTCGTCTAAATGCAATATTTTTTAAGTTATAATCAAATAACCGAATTTTTAGGATTTATTGAAGGTATGCCCCAGGAATTAATTTGAAAATAAATATTTTTTTATTTTTAAATGTCTATTGCAAATTTTAAGTAATTTGGAATTTAAATAAATTAAATATATTATTATTAAAAAGAAACCAAGAAATCACATTTATTAAAAAAAACTATTTTGAACTGAAATTTTTTGTCAAAATTACATTTTCGTTTATATCTCCTTTATTATTTATCCTATCAAATATATGTTTACAACTTTTTTATAGACAATTTAAAAAGATCTCTTTTTTGTTGTGTGAAATTTTTTGTATCTCTTATAGTTTATGTAGTCGTAATGCAACATTCGGTGGTAGCAGGTTTTTGCCGGTAAATGTACCGTGTTGTTTTTTTGGGGTTTTCTCGATTTTATGCTGTTGGACCTCCAATTTTAACTTTAGATTCGTGTTCAGTGAAAGGAAATACCATAGAAAATCTTAGTCCGACACCCAGCACACACCACTTTTTTTTGTGGACCTGTGTTATTCTTTATTTTGTAATTAACAGTGTTTCGTTAATCTGTATGTATTTATTACTGTACAAACTTCATCTCTATGTATTATTATTATTATTATTAAATTTAATCTGTAAATATTAAAGACGATATGAATTATATTTTACTTTCTTTTATAGTGTATATTGTACCATTTACATGTTAATAACATGATTTAAAAAATGAATAGATTACTCAGTCAAATTTAACAAATTATTTAATGCTGCTTTAAAAAGTTAAATGTAAATGTTAATTAAATGAAAAAAATTGAAAAAAAGCAAAATTTTTTTAATGAAAATTTTAATTTTAAAAAAGCTTATCATAAAAATTCCCCGAAAAACCGCGGAGCCGATTCCCTATTCCCCCCCGCCCCCAGACAATTTGTTCTGCAGCATTGGCCTTCCATATACCTTTAAATTTCCTTGAGTGAGATTAGTTAGCTTACGCCACCTGAACCACAAGCAAACTCGTTTTGAAAAAACCCAAATATACTTCAAAAATACAAACGGCCCATTGCAAGTACAAAAAATTAGGTCTTTTTTTTGTTATTCAAAAAGTGAACACTATTTTACACTTTTTTTGAGTAAAAAGTGTGAAATAGTGTAAACTTTCTCTGAGTAACAAACAGACCTATTGTTGAGAAAAATAGTTAGTTGGGGAAAATTATTGGGAAAACATTATTTTTAGTAAAAATGGCTTAGAGAAATAGCTGGGAATTATTTTAGTTTAAACAACTTAAAAAGAAAAGAAAAAGAAAAAAATTATTACATTAGGAAATTTTATTAGAATCAGCAAAACACTAACAAGTCTGCTTTTTTTTTTGGTAAGGACTTTTTTGTATTTAATAATAAGGGTGGGGGAAGATGATAAATATTGCAACTTTCAAATAGCTTTATCTTATACATTTTTAATTAAAACTGATTTAGGTGGGTACTCGTTTAAAAGAAAATTTAAAGCTCTTTTTGTCGTCCTTTCGGTCGGTTTGTAGTTCACCAACTAGAGGGCGATTTTTTTAAGAAAACCGATTTGCAGATGTTCTCAAAAAAGGTAAATATAAATTTTATATTTTTTAATGGTTTAGAAGAGGAAAAAATTTTAAAAGTTGGAAAACCGCTGATATATGCATTCGTTTTCAAAGTATTTTAAAGTAATATGTTTTCATAATAAATAATAATGTCAATTATTCAAAAAAGTCTTTGTGATAAAGTAAAAAAAATAATTACTGTTAAGTAAAAAAAGAAAACTATTTTAAAGTTTGTATTGTATCCACTAGAGAACAAAATTAACATTCAAAACATAAAAATGCTGATAAGGCATTTCTTAATTCTGATTAAAATATTATTAAAGAAAGCTTGAAAATAAAACCAAAAACAAAAGATAAGTTGACAGTTTTCAGTTTCACTTCAATTTTAATATAAGTAAACTGCTATCATGTTATATGGTACTTTATTTGAAATTATCATTTTTATGCAGATTAGATCCCAATAAGGCCACACCTACTTAAAAATTTAATTGGAACTGACAACTGTTAACTTAAATAAGTTAAAATGTTTTCCAATCTTTTATTTTTGTTTTCATTTCCAAGCCAAGACTAATATTTAAATTAAAATAAATAAATGCTCAATCACGGCATTTTTTTTTGTTGTTAATTTTGTTTTGTAGTGGATAAAAAACAAACAATGCCCTCTAGTTGGTAAACTACCGACTACCGACACCGAAAGGGACAATATTTAAAAGAGCTTTATTTTTTTGAACGAGTATCCACTTGAACCTTATACCAGCTATATTTAAAGAAAAAAAAGTTATTTAATTTACCGTTGCAGCCATCTCGCTGTAGTTTTGGAACCTTAAAAATAAATTTTATTTCTCTTGACCAGTTTTACAAAACATATTTTTTTCCAACGCTGTGCAATAAATAGTTTCCGAGATACAGCCGGTGTCCTTCCTTTTTTGGACACTCGGTACTGCTTTCCAAAGTTAAGCAATCTATAATCAAATTAATTTAAAAAATACTTTTTATACGATTACATGGCCATCAGTGCTCAACAGTTTATCAAGATATATTTATCTTGCTTATTCGAGATACAGTTTAAAACTACCCAGTTTTTTGTTGAGCATTTTAAACCATACATGTCTAACCCTTATTTCCATATGATACAAAGTATAACATATTTTTATTTTATCTTTTACTATATCGGTAAAAACATGTCTGGTTTCTATTTTTAATTTGAAATCCGAGAAATACCGTAAAACAAAATTTATAAAAATATCTTTAAAAAACGGTACAAATTTTTTTGGAAGAATCGCAAAGGGTATTTATTGCAATGAATAAACTTTAATGGGGTAAAGAAATATTTTTATTTATTCCCACATAATTTAAAAGTAAATAAAACAAATTATTAAAAAGTAACCTTGGTAACAACAAAACTAGGTTTAAATTCTTTAAAAATGGAATTGACAGACGATTTAAATTCGCATTTGGAATTTTTTATCACATAAGTAATAAACCTTGTTTTCGAAAAAATTCAAAACCAATATTGGACCTCGGCTTTTGTAAAGTCTAAATTTTATATATACAGGGTACTGTCTAATTGCAGTAAAAAAAATTAACCACTTATTCATAAGCTAATTCTTCCAAAAAAGTTTATGTAAACATATATCTGGAAATACATTGTTTTCAAGATATAGGGTGTTAAACTTAGTATCTTCTCCATCGACTTATTACGCAAAAGTTGTTAATTTTGGTTAAATAGCGATCTAAGTGGTTTACTCCAGTCATAGAATTTATCATAAAAATTGTCGCAAATGATTAAAAATTAAAGCAAGACACGAAAAAAAATTGGGAAATAAAAACGTTTTATTCTATTTAAAATATATACAGGGTGGGCCAATGAAAACGAAACAAGGCCGATTTCTCATATATATGGTTGGTAGGAAAAAAATCACTCGGACCTGTCGATTTTTATTTCGAGGGGGGCACATTTTGCGCTTATTTTTAACCCTGTCACTTCAACCCCCTAGGAGGGTTGAGCTTTACATCTAAATTCTTAAATGAGAAAGAGGTCGATCAGATAACTGTCAAAGATCATCAAATCCTTTTTAAATTTAACAATGCAGTATTTTCTCCTCCAGGAAAATACGTTTTATAAACATAATCTCCAGTTTATAATCGGAAAGTAAAGGCTTTTCACTTTAGTACTTATTTTTAGCATTGTGTATAAACTTGTCCTATCCAACTTAAAAAGCAAGGAAGAATACTTTTTATCACTCAATAAAATGCGGATATCTTTACTCTATAGCTTTAAAATTATAAAAGTATTGTCAGTGTCTTGTTTAAAATATTATATATATATATATATATATATATATATATATATATATATATATATATATATATATATATATATATATATATATATATATATATATATATATATATCATCATTCGTAGCTATATTCAACCATTTCACTATGGTGTAGCCTCTACCTTTACATATCCATATACCCAAGTCTCCCCCTCAGTGTTCCTCCATTGTTCTTATTGTTGTCAGCGTTGACACGAGATTTATAATATTTGTTTTTTTTTACTACAGACGAACCAAAATCCCCATTAAGTGCATATTAGTAATCAACACAAATGGTATGGCATGATATTGTGGCTGGTCCGTATTTTTTGAAAATAGTGTAACCGGAGAACTTTCCCCAAACTCCTAAGAAACAATTCTTATCGCCCAATAGAACATCTTTCCGACTTTGTAAGAGAGCAGATGAGACTTCAACTGGATGGTGCGACAACTTAATTCAGCGCAAACGTAAGAGAACGTATATCAAAACAATTTTCAGAGAAGTGAATTGATTTTAAGGCAAGGTTCGTCGTAATACTAAACGGTAGCTGGCCTTTGTTATAATTTTTTCTTACTTCTGCATTGCTAATACCAGATCGCCGGACTTAACCGTAATGGATTTTTTTTTGTGTGGAGAACTGTTAATATTGAACTAAAGAGATAGTAAACCATAGGAAAAGAAAACCACATTTTGTATAATCCTACACAACTTCTCATTTCTCTACTTTTCTACTACATAATTAAAATTAGGAATGAACGGTAAAAACAGTAAGGACCAAAAATGTTTTATTTAAAATTAGTGTCGGTAAAGGGTATTAAGCAACAGAAAAGTGTCAGGAAATAAATGTATCACCTGGTTATTAGCCATGATTATTTTTATCAAGGTAGTTAGTCATATTATATTTTAATCTTACATTCAAGCAATGCATTCACTTTATGGTAATGCAAGAAATACCGTGAGGTGGTGGAAACACATCTATGAACATTCATGTTAAATACAGTTTTTCTTTGAAAATTTTTCTTATTTATAGTTTTTTAAATATTTTTAAATTTTTCTGTGGATCGGTATTATTAGTGAAGATATAAACCCTAAAAATAAATCATTATAAAAAATTGCTTATTTATTTCTTTTATAAAATATCAACTCCAGAATAATTTTTTGACTCAACTTTTTAACAATCTTGTACCACGCCATTCGCAACTTACCTAAACGTAAGGTACGAATCTAACAACAACAAAACAAACAGATTTTTTTAAGTATGCTTTCTATATTCTATTAGTGCATTAATCTCCTTTAAATACATTTTCTTTAGAACATACTATAGAAATTTAATGATAAAATATGCACTGATGCGTTTCAAAAGCGAAAAGCAACAAATATTAAAGGACAAGATAAATAGCTTGAATTTTTCACATATATATTTCGTAAAATAGCTTTGCAATGATTTATACTTTATTCTAGAAATATCTTTCATAATAGCAAAGTAAAATTATTATGGTGAAAATCAATTTGAACTTAAAATAATGCATATTATTATTGGTAAAAATACTACTTGAAAATATAAAGAATCATATTTAATCCTATTTTTCGCAAGTTGGGCAGCAGAAACAATTTGCACATGTATGGCTTAAATTTATTAAGCTATGATGTAATGTCATATCTACGTTTGTCATAACCTAAAATAACATCTGATTGTTTTTGCTTTTGGTTTTAAAAGAAGTATTGTAGGTAATTTTAAGCATTCTTAATGCAAAAATTATAATATAACATTTTGGTATTTTAAAAGAAATTACAGGTATTGGTTATAAAAAATACGATGCGAAATACAGATTACGAAACAGTATTCTTGCCTTAACTTAAAAGAAATTTATTGGCTTTTAATTAATTGTAAATTATAACAAGAAGTAAATAAAAAAAGTATTTAAAAACAAAAAAATGCTTAAGATACTTTGCGCCTTTTTTAGGGTAGATGTAAAACATAATAATATTTCATTTAATATAAAAACCTGATCCATTTTAATATTAAGTCATATTTACACTCTTTATTATATATTAATAATCTAAAATGTTGTTCATTTGGAATGAAGAAAATATATTAAAGGAAGCACATCGACTGACTAAACCGGATCAGTGGGTACACCAGAAAATGTTTTATAGCTTATTGTTACCACAAGATCCTCTATGTTTATTTTTATTTCGTAAAGATTTCATAAGTTAATAATTAAAGCCAAAAAATAATTTAAGTATATTTTTCAGTACTCATACTATAAGTGAATTTAAACTTATTTAAAGACTACACCTGTAATTAGCATTTAAATTATATTCGGTTCAACAACAAGAAGGACTTGTCGGGCATTCTGTCACCGTTTGACATTTTCCAGTATCAATTGATCAAATTGGATGCGACTTTAACTAAAAAAGGCCCAATTGAGCGAGAAAGCGAAACACGGAAAACAGCTAGACGAAAAAAAGTTTAGGAAATAAATTAAACCATATTATTTGAAATTTAGTTATATATAGAAAAAAATAAACAAGAGTTCATTAAACAGGACATAAGAGAAATAATGCTATGGTAATTAATACCTAGTATTGTGTAAAATAATAGTTTTACCAAATTTCAGCTATTTGCTTGTTTTAAAATCTAAAAAGTATAATTGCCAGGTAATCTTTTTTCAGACATTTTATAAAATAGACACTAAAAATAATAGATACCGTATTAGTAAAAAGTCAAGAGGATATTAAAAGATTAATTTTAGGTAATTTCTCCGTTTGATCGAGTATCTACATAGTTTGGTACATATTTTATTAATTGGCAACTCTAATTGTATGAAAGTTATAATAAATAAACATAATTTTTATCTTTGGTACCATCCAGGATTCTTTGAAGTACTAACATACCGTGGGTTGTATAAAGCAGTAAGAGTGTAGTACATACACAAAATCCAAATATATGGAGGTTTAAAGAAGATGCCTGACACCCAAGTACAATTGATTGGACAAATAGTTTCTCCTGAATTTTTCTTGATGGAACTCTAAAGGGGTGCATGAGAGTTGTAATTTCGTAAATCTTACGATATGAAACAGATTTTTAAAACTATTTAAGTTTAGGCAAGGAATTCAGCTTTGTGTCTATTATTGTAAATGGTTTTTCTTTGATAAAAATAAAAATACTAAACGTTGTGGATAACGCCATTTCTAAAACATATTAACAGTGGCACCTGAAGGCAATACACAGGACAATATTTTTGGAGCCCTAGTAAAATACACTCAAAGTTTCTGTTAAATCTGCATTGCTCTACGCCCGGAAAAAATAAATATTAAAATAAATGGCACCATCGTTAGCAAAACTATTAATTGAATTATTTATAGAAGAAAAAGACTCTTGATAAAAAGAAATAGATTTAATTCCAGTAGTGTGTCATATGGTAATTCAGTATTTGTCAGGTGCACAACCACAAAACGTTTGTAAAAAATTGTATGAACAAAGTTTGTTGAGAAGCAGCATGGTGCCAGATCTGGTCAAAACTGATATATGTTAAGAGCAAGATCTAGGGTTTACCATGAAGCCTGTAACCTGTTTGTGTATAAAAATAAAAAAAGATACATGCAGGTCTTTCTCATTTTATCTCTTTTAATGTAACCAACTACTTTAATTATTATGTCCAAAGTATCTAACACATGGTTAAACCGAATGACTTGTATATATATAAGACATGCAATATTTGCATCTTTTCAATGTTTAAAGATGTGGATAAATGGCGTAAATAGATTTTAGTAACTAAAGATCTAGCACCCAAAGAGTTTAAGGCTTAAGTTTTTAACAAGCCTATGTTAAAGTATGGTCTACAGAAAATTGCTAAAATTAAATTTTCATGTAGTGCTGTATCTTAATGACCCTTACCCTGTACTGAGTTTGCAATAGTGACACCGGCTGTATCTGAAAGGTTATGACAGACATGTTGAAATATTTAGTAAATGGCAAAAGAAAAATAGCTGGAAATTAGTTTCTAAAACTACCGCGACATTGCACAACTGCACAGTAAATTAAAATTAACTGTATTTATTTTAAAATTAGCCAAAATGACACAATTTTATAACATCAGCAAAACTCTAAACTAATTCTTGCATTAGATTGGTAAAGGACTTTTGTCGTATTTTTAATAATAAGTGATTGGGGAAGATAATAAATAATGCAATTTCTAAATGGCTCTATCTTGTCCTTTATCGAAAGTGGTTTAGAAAGAAATGTTAAAAGAAATTAAAGCTTTATTAAAAGTCATTATATCATCATCTGTCAAGAAAAATCACTTGGTGAAAAACTGTTTTGAATTGAATTAATATTATTTATCAGAAAAAGCTTTACGGAGAACAAATGCAGATATCAAACGCGGCTTTCGCCAAACTGTAGATATTTTTTTCTCATTTAAACCTACAATAATAAAAATATATTGCCGCATTTAACTTTCTTGAGAAAATCTCGAAAAACCGAGTTTTTCTTAAACAACGCTTTCTGGTTGGTGAACTACAAACTAACCGACTTCAAAAGGGGCGACCTTTAAAAAACTTTCTTTTAAACGAGTACCCACTTAAACCACTTTAGATAAAAGATGTGGAAGATAAAGCTATTTAAAAGTTGAATTATTTAGTTATCTTCCCCACATTGGAAATGACAAAATCCGCCATCAAACCGATGCAGAATTAATATTTTTCTGATAAGGCAACAAAATTGTAATTCATGTCAGCAGCTAATTAGAAAATAGGTTTTCGATTTCATCGTTGCAGTTGCGCTTGTTATCTCTGTCAATGATAGTTTTAGACAATTTAAAATACTTCCAACTATTTCTCTAGCCATTTTACTTAAAAGTATATTTTTTCCTAACAACAAAGAGTAAATTTTTTCCTAGAAAAGTTAAAGGCCATCTATTTTTAATTTTTAATAACTGTGTAGTCCTGTTTATCGTTAAATATATAGAGATAGAGAAAAACTTTAAAATGGAAATATATATATATATATATATATATATATATATATATATATATATATATATATATATATATATATATATATTATATATATTGTATATAATTGTATAATATTAGAAGCGACTAAAGAAAGGGCATCAAATAAACCAACAGTCTAATATAAAAGTAACGGTGATCATAAATGCACACATTAGGATGAGAATTTAGGGTGATCGAACTGAATGAACTTAAATGGCAATCGATAATAAACAAGGGCAGAATACTGGATGAACAAAACAAAATTAAGAAATAAGCAAGGCAAAAAAGTAATGGTAGCTGACGGAGTCGAATAAAAGTAAGTAATGGCAACTTTAGGGTGACTGGGGAAAAAAGTTAAAGTAACTGGGGAGGGCAGCAAAAACACATCATTAATAACGAGCAATTTTGGACAGATATATATATATACATATATATATATATATATATATATATATATATATATATATATATATATATATATATATATATATATATATATATATATATATATATATATATATATATATATATATATATATATATATATATATATATATATATATATATATATATATATATATGTCAGGTTAAACTCATTGTAAGTTTTTTTTTTTATTTATTATCCATGAAACTAATGGGGTGTAGGGGTGAGGATTATAGGTAATTTTAATTTTTTATGTCTAAATGTAGTTTAATAGTATCGTAAATGATATAATAATATTTACACCAACTATTTTTTAATTAGGTTTAAAATATAATAAAATTAAATTTAACTTAAACCACATTATTTAAAATCTATAATTTGATTTAAAAATATGTTTACCAAACAATTTAAGAAAAAATTTAAACTTAAGCATAAAAATAAACTTTATTACTATAGACTACAGCAAGTGTTTAACATATAGATCCATAAAGGTAAATTATGTCCTAAATGCGCGTTAATACTTGGTATGAATATGTTATTCTCGGTATGAATATTTTTGAAAATGCGTACTTCTTGCGTTAACAAATTATTTTTATTTAAATGTTATAATTATCAAATCTGCTTTTGAATTGTCAAAAAACATCTTTCTAAGAAGTTAAAGTTACTTAAAGCTCAGTATATTAATAGTGATTTATAACTCCGCAAAATCTATAAGATTAAACTAAAGTTCACATTGCTATTTTTTTTTCTATTTTCTGTTAAAAATCTATCGTTTAGTTTAAGGTACTGAGAATTGATTCCAAAATATCTCAAGCAGGCATCGTTTTTATCGTAACTACAGGTGTATGAAACTTACATTTTAGAAACCTGAAGTTAAACCCACAAAAGGATAAGTAATCTGCCACTATAATACCCGCCGCATGGAGGTAAGTAACACGGCATCGCTAATTGGGGGCTGGTCAGGTATTTTGAATGTAACACATGGCTGGCCATTTTACTGGCAATCTCGAGTGCTACTTTGCACTACACTCTTTTTTCCCGCGAAAGATCCCAAATGCACAATTATTTGTATTTTTATAAAGGTAGTATATTTTATTGTATTGTCTAATTTTATTAATCATGGATTTATCGTGCCTACTAGACGGCCTGTAATTAAAAAAATAATGTGTTGCGTTTCAAGTTAAAAAGAAGAAGAAATGGATGTAAATACCAATAATATTTAAAATGTTTATGTTTAAGCCTTAAATATTAGGTTATTTTTGCATCTCATTAGTATATTTGAGTTGTCCTGTCGGCTCTTTTGTCGAATAATTTTCGACAAAGAAAGATTTGATAACAAAACAAATAATGACAAAACTATTTAATAATAAGGTTGTGTTTCTTCTAAAAATATCTAATATTTATGACTTCGTGGTGGGTGCGGCAACATTGAAAATATGTCATTAGGATCACATTCATCATCTTTCAAAGTAAAAGTACAATTTTTCAGTAATCTGATATGTTAGGGGTGATATATTTTAAATATTGTTTTTATGTGCGAACCTGTATTTTAAAATTATACACAGGCATTTTAAACTCACTCATTTAAAAATATTCTCTTCCATTATAAATATTTTATTTTAAGTGCTTTCAGAAATATTACAAAATGAATTTTAGGTAAACCCTATAAATATCATATTCCCGGTAAAGGTTAGAGATGGGACTACTAAATTTATTGGTTTCATATTTAAATTAAAGATATCTTTTATGATTTTTCATTGTATTATATGTACATTTAGATATTTATATATTTCCTAATTATTTGTCGTAGTACAGAGAAAAAATTAATAAATATGACAAAATTTAAAGAAGACCCCTGGATATGCTTCTCCTCTAAAACCCTCCAACATAAAAAGACAAATCTACAACTTTTTTTAAAGGCTTTAAATAAAACCTAAGACTGATAAAATCAATTATCAATTAATTACCAAACTTTCATGGGTAAATTATTCCGTCAAAGAGCTGACAAGGACAACTCAAATATATGGGGGTAAAATAACCTATTCTTAGCTTAGGTATATTGTTATTATTACTTGTACTTAGAGATTCTATTTCATTATTGTTGACCCTAAACGCAACATTATTTTCTTTTTTTTAAATAACACAGCCATCTTGTAAGCATCGACAATCCATTAGACAATACAATAAAATATGCCACCTTTATAGAAGACAAATAATTGTTCATTTGTAATCTTTCGTGGAAAAAGTCTATGCAAAGTACCACTGAGATCGCCAGTAAAATGGTCAGCCCGCGTTATCACTGAAAATACGACTGGTCTCTGAATGGCGATGCCGCGTAAGTTACTTACTTATATGCTACATCTTACCTCACAAAAACAACAATCCAGATTAAAGCAGTCATTCGATTATTCATTTTGTTTTATGTGTTAAATCAAGCCATCTTAGCTCATGATTTACCTAAATGTGGGTAAACATTCATTCAACCAAAATAATTATATGGGACAAAATTAAAGTTATTAAACATGATATTTGCATTAAAAATTATAATAAGACTCAAGAACTCTAGTTACAGAGATAATAATATCAAACTATGGTAATGCTTTTTAAAATAATGTTTTAATTAAAATTAAATGTATTTCATTTAATAAGAGTATTGAAATAAAATTAATAAAGTTTTGTGGATTTTATGTATAAATTCTAAGAAATCATTAATTGCACTTGATTATAAAATAATATATACGGTAACTTATATAAAAATAAAGTTTGTGTAATAAAATTGAAAAGATTAACTGATACAAAAATAAGTACTTAAAAAATTTAAAACGCCCCGTCTCTCTTCAAAAATAAATTGTAGTTAGAATGAAAATTTAAACATATTTAAATTTGTTCTTAAAGTCCAAGGTCCTGGGAATGTACAAACAGAATTGTTCTATCGCTACGGTTTACGACACCTATAAATGTCAGAAAATGCACCTGTTCATTAGGAAAATAAAGCAAAAAATATAGCCTAAAAATATTTTTACAAAATTCATAAAACATGGAATGTTGTACTTTTAAAAGCAACTGCAATTTTGTCTAATTAAATTTTAAAAACAAAGATTTTGTGCTTAAAATTGTTAATTCTGTTTTTACCCAGGTTGTATACTATATTACAAAAATAACATTATTTTTCTTTGTTAAATTTAATCCTATTTATCTGGTCAATTGATCTGTAAATCTCAGACATCAGATCCCACTGACTCAGAAAGCGCCTGATAATGGCAGGCCTATTCGGACCTTTTTTCTATACGAAGTAAAAAAAAACCTAAATGTTAAATTTAAGAATTGTAATAATTGAAATGTTAATATTAACCTACAACTTAGAATATATGTATCACAACATTATCCATCGAATAATGCACTAGAAATATTGTGACGTCAGACTATAAGCACTGAATGAGAAAAGTAATTCTTCTTGATGCCGCCCTCAGCACCATAAGTAGTTGCCGACACTTATAAGTAGCCAATGGTAGAACTGCAACTCAATAGGTATAAATTAAGGTTTAAATGTTCTGTATTGACGATTGCTAAATAAGACACTACAAATTACGTAATGCGCAAGTTTATCAGCACAACAAATTACATGCATTAATACTTCATGAACTTTTGTAATACGTCAATGGACGTATCACCAACCCAATTCAACGTTTATATGAACTACAACCATACACAGGTTCTGTGTATGGTTGTAGTAAAACAATTTTCCTTGACAAATTTTTTAGTTAAATTTATTATAATTTTTTTTTAAATTCTCAAATAAAAGAAAGATCTCTGAAATTATTTCTTTACCAAGGCCAATTAGCTGTAATTAATTTACCAAAAGGTTCAGAATGATTTAAACATAACTGCATATCTAAAACAATTATCTGCTCACAACTTCACAAGTTTAATTCTTACATCAAAACTATATAAGTTAAAAATTAAAATCGAAGAAAGCTATTCCAATTATTTAAGAAATTTATTTAAATTTACTAGACATCCGCAGGCCTTGAGTTTATGAGGCGTAAATCTATCGGCTTTACGACACAATTGAGATTGAGAAGATCACCATAAAAATCAAAAGTACAACGTCAATTATTTAAGAAATTATTTGGACAGTCCTTAGGACACCCGGTAGTATCGCCTTAGCCACTTCTATGACATGACACTGGTATGAATTATTAGTTGCCTATCTTATCAATTAAATTGTCTGTTACATTTTTTTTTAGCAGCTGCTCCCTGAGAAATCCCATTTATTTATTTTACTCTTTCTTGCAACACTTTGCCTGAATAGTTTGAACTGTTGTACTTTATTTTTCAATTACTTTAATTATACATTACCTTCTTTAAACTTTAGATGCAATATGTCAATCTAACATTTGTTAACTGAGAAACATTTAATTCAGTCTAGTCTTCAGTAGCTTGATCTCCAGTGGACCTCGAGTCGATTTTGAGGGTTTTGGGTTTCTTTGTGCTCCTGAGACTTTTTTGATCAGTGTGTTAGGAACTAATATCACTATGCAAAGTTTGAAAACACTAATAAAATTCATTTTCCATAAAAACTGTAAAATCCTTTAAAGTGCGTTTATCTCGGAGAACGGCCGTTCTAGAGACCTTAAATAAGTATACATTTTGATGCAGATGAATTTATAGTTACTCATTTTTAATAGACAGGCTCAATATTCTGCTTTTAAAGAAAGTTACGACATCCGAAACAAGTGCGAGGTAGGGCCGAAGTTTATGCCTTCAGGCAACATCAAAAGTGGACAAATTTAAGTTTCTGCCCTCAGAAACCCCAGATCCAAATACCTGAGAAATACCGCTAGGGTCATTTGCTAAAGAATTATTAAGAAAAAACGAAAGCAAATTAAAAGCTTAACACCCTGTATCTTTGTTATTATCAACCTTCGAATGGCAAAAAAGCTTTTCTGCAAATTCAGTCATTTCGACCTATGAATCTGCTGTTGCTCTCTGCGTCCATTACTTTTGGGACATACCTCAGAGATAGGGTCCTTCCATTGGTGAGGAATGGGGATCGAAACACGTTATGATGGAAAACTAAGTTGAATGAATATATTGTAAAGCAACTGCCTGATCATGAATGATCATTCAGGTTTTTGAGAAATTCTGAAAAACGGAAACATGCATTTAGGTATTCAATATATTTTTTGTATGAATTTTTTCAACTTAAAACTTTAAAGTAACTTTTCCGTAGAATATGACTGATTAAAATGCGACATCAACTTTATTTGATAGGACACCATACTGGATTTCTTTACGCAGCCAAATAGTGCTTTTTCTGATTTCAAAATGTATAACATGCCAGTAATTTGGGTAACTATTTACTTCAAAACAAATATTTTCAGTTAGCCTTGCAGCCTGATTTAGAACGCCATTTTTTGTAAACAATAAAATATTAGTAATTTGCAAAATAGATCAGCTGAACAGATATTTCACAGATATGGGATTTCGCGAACAAAGCTATAACGTTAATACCGTGTTACAACAAAACTACACGTAACAAGTTAATTGAAACAAGTGAAAACAAAAACAATGAAAAGTGGCTATACTAACATTCCTACTTAAATGAAGATGTAAAATAACGACCTAAAAGTCAAAATGTTGTCCATATTTCTCAACATATTAACGATATTTTTTTAAATAGTCCTAACTACCCTATAAATGGTTGACTTAGGCATGTGGAATTCGTTATCAAGATCCCTGAGGATGTTGGATTTTCTTTAAAATGTTGGTTAACTGCAGCATCTCGTTGTCGATTTTCTTCAATGTACTTCTTAGGTCGTGGTTTTTTAAAACTTCCGAATTTAAGCAAATTTGTAACCAGTTTTCGAAAGTGTGTTAGCGTTTAGGATGTCTGTCAGAAAATTGTCAAATACGTTTGCGCAACTATATTAGTGACATTTATTGCTTTGTTAACGTTGCAAAATATCAAGTTTCCTTTAAAGAATTGAACTCATTTTACAAAGGAAAATTTAATAACGCACCGAGCCAACTTGATAATAACACTAGATGACATTCGTCGAAATCAAGGCCAACTGAGAAAACATTTTGTTTTTCTGAAGTGGATGAGGTTATAAACCTTAAACTATAACATGTTATACATTGTTAAAATAAGAATAAAAAGCACCATTTGGCTGGGTGAAAAAATCCAATAGAAATGCCCATATGAAAGTAAAAGTTGATGATGATTCATCAACTCTGCTTTTTTGTATCAAGGTATTAAAATTATAGCTATGAAATGGCGAAACCCATATCTGTAAATATCTGTTTAGCTTATCTATTTTGCCAATAACTATTATTTTATTGCTTACAAAAAATGACGTTCGCCGGAATCAAGGGGCCAACTGAGAAAATATTTGTTTTTTGAAATAAATGAGAAGAAAAACTTAAATTATAACACGTTATACATTGTTGAAATCAGAAATAAAAAGCACTATTTGGCTGCGTAAAAATCCAATATGGCGTCCATATGAAAATAAAGCTGATGATGATTCTAAAAACCCGGGAACGTAGAAATATAAAAAATTGACTACATTTCAATAGCATTTTAGACAAAAAAAAGTTGCTTTAAAGAAGTTTTTACAGATTTGAAAAATTTTCACTTATAAAAAAATATGGCTGATTTTTGAAAATGCATGTAGCAGGTTTTTTCAAAAATTCCTCAAAACCTGAATAGATAAACAGTGTAGTAAACGGATTAGCTTACTAACATACTCGTCTGCAAAACTTTCCCCATTTTAATTGATTTTCTATCTATCGTGGTTTCCAAGTTCCTATACCCCACCACCCAGATTACTGTATATATATATATATATATATATATATATATATATATATATATATATATATATTGGTTATTATATATGTATATATATATATATATATATATATATATATATATATATATATATATATAGATATATATGGGTGGTATATGAGAAGAGAGGCATATATATATATATATATATATATATATATACTATATATATATATATATATATATATATATATATATATATATATATATATATATATATATATATATATATATATATATATATATGCATATATACATATATATATATATATATATATATATATATATATATATATATATATATATATATATATATATATATATATATATATATATATATATATATATATATATATATATATATATATATATATATATATATATATATATATATATATATATATATATATATATATATATATATATATATATATATATATATATATATATCAAACCAGAGAAGGGATGCAGTCTTTTGAATATTTTGAAAAGATTGAAAAGTGGATTAGTAATGAAAACCCTTTTCTGTTTTGTCAAGTCATGGAGAGCTTATTATTTTCTCCCTTCCTCAGGACTACAACTAAAGTAAAGTTTTTAAGCAATTAGAAAACTAACCTAATTTTAAAAGATTGAATCACCAACTTTTGGTTACATGGTGAGTAAGTAGTATCCATGCGGATAATCAAGGATTGACTTCCATATTTGTCTTATGAACTACATCTTTAAGTGAACAACAAATAAAACTTAAAAGAAAACCGGATATGGGAGTACGCAGAAAACGCGGTTAAAAGTTCGACAGAACGTTTAAATTATTGAATGGATAGCGACACTGTAACTAGAAAACTTCCTTGATTCAGAAAAAGGATGCGAGATTAATAACGTGTGAAAAGAAAGAGACATATCTTGTTTATTTCTACAGCGCAGGATCTATATACCACCCTAACAACTGTTCATCGAATCTGTGTGCTACCTGACCAAGCAAATTAATTTTGATTATTTTTATTTTTAAGTAATTAATGTTAAAATGTACAAAGATGGAAAACAGTGAACACCAGCGCTTCCTGCCATTCTTATTTTTGGTTGGTGGTTAGATTCTTTTTGGTCTATGACTTTAATTTTAAGAAATAGGTATGTGAAATGACTTCACAGAGAGGAAAAGGAGAGGAAAACATTGTCTCCCAAAATGTCCAGAAACAAATTATTGAGATTCTTAGGAAAGAATTACTGCCAGAGTTTGACAGCCAATAAGCTACGTTGAGCTGCGCTTGTTCTAACTGTAATAAATAACTGTAAACCGTGCTGGAGATCTGAGATGTCACTTTTTTATTAAGAACGTTGATTCAAGGTTTATATGGACCACTTAGAATATTCTTTTTGTAATATGGAATTGACATTTTCTAAGATCTCAGCATGCTCCCAGTCAATTTGGTGACCATCATCCAAAACATCGAAGGACTCAAGATGGGAACAGAGGAGGCCCAAGAGTAATGGGCCTTCATTATTTGAGATGCCCTCAGACAGGATAACCCTGTTTCATCTTCAATAGACACTTTCGTATATTGTCATACTGTAGATAGGAGGACTGAAGGGAGGCCCTCCAATCAAAGCCTGATTCCATTCGGTATACAGATGGCTCCAAGATCAGTCAAGTGTGGAGCTGGCATCTGGTGGAGATAAGCCTAGAGAAAATGTAAATCTTAACTTTACCAGCACGCCACGGTTTTCCAAGCGGAAATCGCAGCAATAGTATCTGAAGCTGTGAGAGAAATTTGTTAATAAGGCATATACATACATACATATAGCAAAAATTTCCAGAAAAAACATTATGACAGACCTTCAAAAAACCTTTAAAATCTATCTTCCAAAAGTAATTCAAACAATATTTAATAACAGCAGTTTAAACGTAAATAACTCACAAACACAACTGTATTTTTCTTTACCATATATTGAAACATTAATAAGATAAATTAACTAACATTTTTTAAAAATTCAGATGTGAAGATAGCGAAAAGACAACTCAAACTGCTTCTAGATTTACCCCCCAAAAACTAAATCTCCCTAAAAAGATGATGAAAGATTCGGCATTGTATATAAAATACCGTGTAAAAATTGTAACAAGTCATATGTTGGACAGACATCTAGAAATTTAAAGGCCGTATCACTTCCCACAAAAGTGATTAAAGGCGAGGAGTTCCCTTAAAGGGCCTTTGGGAATGTTTGGATGATGGTCACCAAAAATTTACTGGGAGCATGCTGATATCTTAGAAAAGTCAATTAAAATTAAAAAGACTTTCTAGAAAAGGTCCATATAAACCTTGAATAAAATTCTTAATAAAAAACAACCCGGGGTTCCCGCAAGGTTTTTAAGTTATTTTATTATTTAGAACAAGAAACATATCGTAGTTAATTGACTGTCCAGCTCCTGACGACTAATTCTTTTTAAGAATCTCAATAATTTGTTTCCTGGAAATTTTGGGGGACAGTGTTTCCTCTCCTTTTTCCTCTGTGAAGTTTTTCAATTTTTTTTTTCTAAAAATTAAAAGTCAAAACCAAAAAAAGCCCAACCACCAACAAAATAAAAAAGGCAAGTGGCGCTAGGTGTTTCACTGTTTTTCCCCATGTCTTTGCATACATTTAACAGAATTACTTTTAAAAATAAAAATAATATAAAATTAATTTACTAAGTCAGGTTAAGCACAAGATTCGATGAACAGTTGTTGCTAAATTATATAGATCCCGTGCTGTAGAAAAAAACAAGATGTGTTTTCTTCCTTTCCACGTTATTAACCCCGGGAAAACCCTTTTTAATCGAAGTGTTCTAGTTAAGAATTGCTGATCCATTAGACAATTTAAACGTTCTGTCCCGAACCCTTTTTAACCCCGTTTTTCGTGCTCCCCTATCGGTTTCTTTTAAGTTTTTTTTTAATTGTTCCCAAAGATGTAGTTCGCAAGACAAATATGGAGATAAATCTTATCTTAATTATCCGCATGGATACTGCTTGTTACATAGCAACCCACTTTGGTGAGTTCAATCTTAAAGTTTTCTAGGTTAGTTTTCTAATTGTAAAAATCTTTACTTTTAGTTAGTCCTGAGGAAGGAAGAAAATAATAAACTCTCGAAAGTTTGACAAAACAGAAAAGGGTTTTTATTATTAAAAATAGGGGCCCCCAATTCTTTTTTTTCAATAATTTTAAAAGACTGCATCCCTTACTCCTTTTTTTGATATTTTTTTTTAACTAGTTGGTTTTTGGATTACTTTTTCCTATATATATATATATATAATATATATATATATTATATATATATATATATATATATATATATATATATATATATATATATATATATATATATATATATATATATATATATATATATATATATATATATATATATATATATATATATATAAATTAATTAGCTACTTGGTATTTTACTTATCTTTAGAAATTAGAATCTTTGTGCCCAGAATTTGGGGCTCTTAGAGCATTGTGCATCTTCTAGGAATCATGGGAATCATTTCACAAAACTCAGCTGCAGATTACAAATTTTTTTCTTTAACATTTTAAATAATAATGGTATCATTTTGAAGTAAAATTGTGTTTTTATAGTTTTTTAAACCCAATCAAGTTTACTAAAAGATTAATAATTATCGAGGTCATTTAATGCGCGAACATAGGTTTAAGATTATTAACCCAATTAATGTCAGTTACAATATTTGTTTGGCGATCATTTTGTTAATAAATTGTGTTAATCACAATTTTTCTTAAATTTTATTTTAAGATGTATTAATTTTGGCAACCGACTTAACTGGTGTTTTAAAAGGGACAAGGTTAAAAATACACTAGTGTTTGGTGTATTTTTTTTTTATTTATTTTAATTTGTTTACTAATAAAAATAATCAGGGTTTTTAATAAATTATTTTGTATATCTTAATAATAAACATAAATTAATGATGCTGAAACGAATTTTAGGCCATATAAAAAATATAATAAAAATAAGTTAAACCATAATTATTAGGGAAAATAAAAAATAGCCTAACCCCACCTTAACTTACAAAATTCTTCTTTACAAAATTAGATTAGTTTTTAACTCAATGTTTTATTCATTTTATTCCATTAGATAGAATAAAATTGACTAATAGGATTAGCATTTTTAACCCTACAAATTTTAAAGTAGTATTACTCTACCCCTTCTCGCAAAAACGAAAACAGCTATAAAAAAAAGATGCTTTCTTTCGTCTTTCGATGCTTTAGGGTTCAGTGAAGCATGAAAAGATGCCGTTTAAATTTAAAAGACTAAATGACTACAAAACATTTTGGTAAATAGAAACAGAAAAACCATTAGTCTTTAAAAAGGTTTTTTGTGTTCAATAAAATAGGTCTACCAATATATAGACCGTCTAAAAGTATCTCGAAAAAAGCACAGTTATTTTTTGGGTATGAATTTTATTACTTAAATAAAAATTAAACAAATAATTCATCTTATTTACTTATACAACATCCATTTAACTCTAAAAACTTAACGAACCGTCCGGGTACACCCGAAACCAGGTCAGCACCATAATGTTCGGTGATGGTGGTCCAGGCCTGTAAAACTGAGCTAATCAAATCTTTATTTCGTGGAGCTGCTCGTTCCACCTAAATCTTTATTAATCCCCATATGTTTTTAATGGGAGTAAGATCCGGTGAAGCCGTGGGCCTTAAATTTTTGCCAAATGGTGTTCTTGTATCCAAGCTATATGTATATATATATATATATATATATATATATATATATATATATATATATAATATATATATATATATTTAAAATCCGGAAAGAATCCAATAAGGATGGACCAAGGACTTTGTTATGTTTTTATTGGACTCAATATACAGGGTAAATGAAAATATAAATCGTTTTAAATAAGTCAATGTTTCATAAATATTAAGTTTAATGTGAGGGGTTTTTTTGGGAAAAGGAAATTTAAATCCGTTCCACGGATTCACTATACCTTGCAGAGGGGGCACCCGCAGTGTTTTGCATGTGTTAAAAATAACAAAAATTCCCTGTATAATAAAGCTCTAGTAAAAAATTTAGTTATCCCAAACTTTCTTGTAAAAAGTATTCTTAGTAAATGTCGGCCTAATAACCTTTATTAGATAGTTTAATTTTAAAATCTAGATATTTTAACAAGTGAACAAAATAAACGTAAATTATTTTTTTAAATAAATGCTAAATTACTTATTAATAAAAGCATAGAATAATACCCCAAATTATTTGTTCAACGTGACCTCCATTTTAAATTTTTATACACATACGAGCCCTCTTTATTAAAGAAAATCTAATGCTTATATTTGGTTTCAACTCAAATGCTCTCCAGCTGCAATGATTCTTCTTTTTTAAATGATCCTCGTTTAAAAACGGAACATATACACAAAGTCTTTCATACATCTCCGACTGAAAAATAAAGGTAAGGTCGCGGCGGTGGCCACGGAACAGGAGCATCCCGACCTTTACCAATCCCGCGAAGGGGAAAAACTTGATGTAAATAGTTCCCAAAATTTATAGCAAAACGGGGACGGAGCACCATCGAGTTGAAACCAAAGATTTTGTCTTAAATTTAGAGGCAAATCATCACAAATTGGGCAGTATTTTTGTAGAAACAACATAAATGAATCACCAGTCAAATTACCTGAAATGACATTTTTAGAATAATTAATATAAATTTTTAAAGAAATTTTATCCACAACACCTCCCACATTGACTTAAAATTTATTGATGTGTCTCAACTATGGCCCTGGTTCCCTTTCCCCAGCCCATATTTGCGTTATGGATATTTGTCATGCCGTTTCTCGTGAACATATTTTTTTCGTCAGTAAACAGAATCGTCTAAAACCCACATTTCTGTTATTTATTACATAACCATTTAAAGAAACGCTTGCCTTGGATTGTCGGCTAAAAGACCCTGTACTTTTAAAGATGAAATGGGTTTTGGGTTGATCGAAAATATTATGTGTCCGGTTTTCCATATTTCTCCCCCTTTTGGGCCCAAAACCCTAGTACTATGTTTGGTGATTCTTCGAAAATTTTTTTAAAATTTCTTCCTCTTGCCCGGGGTTAAACCCCAATTCCCCCTTCCGTCTGCTAAATTTCCCAGTCCCCCTTTTAGGGGGTTAATCAAATTTAAAAATATTTTTTGGGATGAATCGGTTTGGGAATGTCTGGCAGCATCAAAGCAAACTAGCATTGAGCCACTTTTTTCCTAGTTGAGAAATTGACAGGTATTTCTGTTTCAAATAATTTTTAAAACTTACAAACATCAAAACCATATCCGCCTTTTGGGGAAAAGGGTACATTTCTTGGTCTATGAGTCATTGGGTTTTATAAGTTGTAAGAAAACACACCAAATACAAATATGTAATTAAAAAACGTGATTTATTTTAGGAATAATTGAAAGCTTGTTAAGGGGTCAGAAGTGTTAAACCACTTTGAAAAGTACGTAAAAAGCTGGGCGGGGTCACCAATTTGTTTAGAAAGAATTATCTACTTTTTAAAAAATTAAGATATCTAATAAACAGATTCTCAGGCCGACATTTACTAAAAATTTACTTTTTTTACAAGAAAAGATTGGATAATTGGGAATTTTTTTACTAACTTTATATACAGGGGTACAAAAAGTTTTGGTATTTTTAACACATGAAACATACCGCGGTTTGCCCTCTGGTATGCGAATCCGTGAACGGATTTCAATTTCTCGTTCCAAAAGAACCCCTCAAACCAAATTTTAATTTATTCATGAAAACTGACTTACTTCAAAAAACGATTTTATTTTTTCTCATTTTGACCCTCGTATTTGAATCCCGGCGCCCATAAAATGCATAACAAATGTATTATTTGTCCCCCCTATATGGGGCCCGGCGTATTGGCCCTTTTTCCACACCTAATATATATATATATATATTATAATATATATAATATATAATATATATATATATATATATATATATATTATTATATATATATATATATATATATATATATATATATATATATATATATATATATATATATATATATATATATATATATATAAATATATATATATATATATATATATATATATATATATATATATATATATATATATATATATATATATATATATATATATATATATATATATATATATATATATATATATATTATATATATATATATATATATATATATATATATATATATATATATATATATATATATATATATATATATATATATATATATATATATATATATATATATATATATATATATATATATATATATATATATATATATATATCTTAGAAGTATTGAAAAAAGTAGCCCGACTGGCCATAGAGTCGACAGTAGTCGTCTGTAGTTGACCCTGTGCGTCCCGTCCCAGTCGTTTCTTGTGCGTATTTTTACTGTTCGTGGGGATGAAAAATATTTTTTTGGTAAAACTAGTAAAGTTCATAAGAAATCATGACATGTTAAGTGTTGTTTATGGTAATAATGCTTTGAAGTAAACATTGTTTCTAAGTGGGGTTAAACGTTCTAAAGGTGGTTAGTTGTGGTTAGTTGGGTTCACCCGAACGATTTTTAAACCCCCGGATAAAATTCGACTGCGGGGCTTCTCCCTTTTTTCCCGACATTTTGGGCAGGACGGGGAACTACACACGATTAATGTTTTTATTAACACAGGAGGTTGAAGGTCGCCCTGATCTTACATTATTCTTGGTGTCTTCTTAGCAAACTTTAAAACGTTTAACCCACTTAAAAATAAATGTTTTCTTGTACTTAACATCACCAAAAACTTGAGTATGAGTTGTTGCTTGATGATTTCGTCAATTTTTGTCTAGACTAACAGTAGAAACACTCACAACAAAAACAAACACCGCAAGACTAGACGTAGAAACGGCTACTGTCAGCTTATGGCCTGTAAAGCTACATTATGTGCTCGTGAGCGGGACTTTACATTGTGCCGCCCCCATATTATTGTTCGTATAAACTGGACAGGACGTCATATTTTTATTATACAAGCCCGTCCATCTCCTTTTTTGGGAATATTAAGGGGTCACATCCCCTTTAATTTTTTTAAAAGGGAAATAACTAGCTCTAACAAGGAAATGAAAAATTAAAATAGAAAAACACAGAAAAATATTTAAAGAAAACAAGTTTCTTCATTTTTTTTCACAATTTAAAGAAATGTTGCTTTAATTTTGTTAAATACGTTTTTTAAAATGTTAAAAAGGGAGTTTAAAAAGGCAGAGTTTTTTTTAAAAAAATATATATATATATAAAATATATATATATATATATATATATATATATATATATATATATATATATATATATATATATATAAGTTAATATACATTTTACAGTAATTTTCATTTTATTTCATCCATATAAGAAAGGGTTTAAATTTTTTTTATATGACTACAAAAATATGATTTATAAACAGTAACAGTCCATTTAAATTTTGGGTGCATTTCTTAAAATTTTTTTATGTTTTCCACAACCCAGGCAGAAAAAGTATTTCTTTCTGCCCAAAGCTGTAATTTAGCCATCTAGCTCTTTTTTAAGCCCTTAAAGATCGGTAATCATTCGAGCAATCAAGCCATAACGTCATTGATAGCGCCACAGCATCTTAACGGCGATCTCAATTTTATTGACGCCATAAGGCAATAATCCAACGTTTGGCACTAGTGAATTGACAAGTGTATAATTATTTTTTTTTTAAACGAAATGTTATATTTTTTAAAATTTGTTTTTGTTTGGGTCATTTAATTTACCCTTAATATCCCAGAATATTTGTAACCTCTAGCCGTTATGTCTTTTCTTTTAATTTAATTACAGGGTCACCTTTTTTAAAGAAAAGGCATTTTTCACGTTTAAAGCTAAAAAAATTTTAAAACGTTATCATAAAGCGCAAAAGGCAAGCTTATAAGACTTGATAAAGGCCTAGACGGGATGGTTAAAATATAACCCAATAAATTTGGGTGATCTGAGCTTCGGGTGAACTAAACTGTTGATTTACCGATGACATGATTATTTAAAGGGAGCTATGTGCAATCAATTTTTTGATAGTTTTGTTGCCCGTTTTGAAACAATTTCTTTTATATACTTACTTTCTGCCCAAATAAGAAGGGATCGCCGGTTTTCTGGAAAATATTTGACGTTGAGGAAAAATATTTTGAAAAAATTTGGAAATTACTCTTTTAAAATGGCCGGGGGAACCTAAACTAAAAGGATTTTTGGTAAATTTGTTATTTTACCCCAACAAAAAACCTGATTTTTAAAGTAGAGTAGATAATTTGAATTTTTTGTTTGACATTGGATATCTCAAAAATAAAAGAAGGAACGGCTGTCGATTTTAAACTTATATTTAAAAAGAGTATTTTTAGGTTATAAATATTTTATTTAAAGTTTTTGTTAGCTCATTATGTCGCCGCTAGGGGCTTTCGGAAATTTAAGAATTTTCTCAAAATTAAAGGGCTTGGTATAATTTTTTTTATGAAAAGACATGCCAAAACAAACTTGCAAAAACAGAATCTAAACTTTTTCCCTTTCCCAAATTTTTGCCCAAAAGGGAAAATTTTATATCAAATCTCAAAAATTATAAAAGCTACGGGAAAATTTTTAAAAACATAAATTGTGTATTTTTAAATACCTCTCATTTAGGTTTAATAATATTTTCATCTAAATGTATTTACGAGTTATAATCAAAGCGAATCAGGGTATTCTTAAAAACCTGAAATTGAATTTTGATTATAACTCGTGAAGTATTGCATTAAGACGAAAAGATTTTATAACCTAAATTAAAGGTTTCGTAAAAATACATAATTTATGTCATGTAATATTTCTTGTAGCTTTTATAGCTTTTGAGATTGACGTATAAAATTTTCTTAGGCCTAAATTTTAGGTAAGGAACAAGATATCAAAATACAGTTTTCGCAAGCTTGTTTAGGCATTATCTAGCTACCTTCCCATGAAAAAAATAAAAATGTACCAATGCATTTAATTTTTTTGAGAAAATTAACCATTTCATCGGAATATCGAAAAAGCCCTCTAGCGGCGACATGTAAAACTAACAAAACTTTAAATATACAATTTGTAGGCCCAAGAAGAAGCTCTTTACGGCCAAGTTTGTTAAAATCGGCTTAGCGTTTCCGAATATACAGGGTTTTTTTCGGAAACTTTAAATACCCCCCCACTTTTATTTTTAGAGATACATCAAAATTGTCAACCAAAATGGTTCAAAAAATTCTAGACTTCAAAAATCGGGTATTTTTTTGTTAGGTTAATATAGCAAAATTCACAAAAACATAACTTTTTTAGATTTAAGATTGCAGTTAGGCCCCCTAGCGGCCATTTCAGAATCTTGAAAATAATTTCCATCTATTTCTCTTGACCACTTTTACAAAAAATATTTTTTCCTCAACGCTGTGCGATAAACATTTTCTCAGATACAGCAGGCGTCCTTTCTTATTTGGACACCCGGTACATCTAATAGTTAAGAAAGTTTTTTTGACGTTTTATATTCTAAATATCCTTTATTAAACATGATGATTAAACTATTCTTATTTTTACTATCTTGCTCTTCCTTTATTACAAAACTGGTGATAATTACACTAAACTATAATAAAATAATTGAAAATTATAAAAAAATACTAGTGTTTTTATTTAATTTATTTATATCATTTTTTTAAATTTATTTTATTCATATAATAGGTTTTTTGATTAAATTACAAAATTTAAAAATATCTACCATTAGTAGAAAGCTGCAAAGAGGCCATCTATTCTTTCCATATTAATATTATCATTACTAATAATTCAATACAATCTAACATTACACAATCAAACGCAGCAATGTAAATAAAGTATGGTTACATTAAATAATTTAGGAGAAAAACGATGAAAGTGCAGGTAATTTAAATTTAAAATTTGATGATAATGAATATCTAGAAAACGAATTGTTGTTGAAAACAACTGAGTTTAGAATGATCAACGCCCTAAAATACTCGGGATTGCAAAAAAGCTTTAAAATTGGCGAGAGGCAAGAAAATTAAAAAAAGCATGTTTGGTATTTACCCAATATTAGTTAACTTTTATACGTGATAAAAAACAATTAAGAAAGTCTTGACCTGACCGTACTATTCATTGCGCCAGATCCAAAAGGTGTAGGGACACTAGTTTAACTTTTTGCTCTGCATGGGTGGATAAAATTGTTTTACAGGCCTTCCATTAACCTTGCAACTCCCTTAAAGTACTAAAGTACTTTGGGAAGAATCTATTTTAAAGAAAAGGAACTATACTCTAGTAATGCATATATGTAATGTAATGTATAATTTATAATTTATTTAACTCATATTTTTTAAATTTATTTAACAAACATGCTCCTCTTAGAACTGCTCGAATAACAAAAAAAAGGCACCTTGGATTACTCCAAACATAAAGTAAATTATAAGCCTCCGTGATAAACCATTTACAAGATATAAATCAAAAAGAACAAACCTTATCAATACTGACTATAAAAAAACTTGGAAGTCTCTTCGTGAATTAAATGTAATTAAAAGTACCAGCAAAAATATACCCAAACAGTTGGGTAATGCAGGGACTATTAATGACTTTTTTGTGAATTCTGTAACTCATCTTAGCCCAGACCCTGATACTCTAAATTTTTATTCTAGCCGTAAAAAGTGTGGTGTTTTGACTTTTTAGTTTAGAAGTGCGACTACTAATGAAGTTCGCACTGACCTTTTTTCAATTAAATCAGAGGCTATTAGCACTGTTGGAATAGGTTTATCCATATTACTGAAATGCTGTCCCATCATGTAACCTTACGTTACAAATTTAATAAATTATAGTATCGAAACTGCCACTTTTGCTCATTTCTACTACCCATTCCAAAGGTTGCACATCCAGAGGCACTAAATGATTTAAGACCTAGCAGCATCCTCCCTACCCTTCTGGGTGAGCAAATCAGAGAGCATGTTCAGAAACACAACCCTTTTTATCAGTCGGGGTTCCGAAGAGATCATTGCTGTGCAACTTTATTGTTAAATGTAACTGATGATATTTTTGGAGCTTCCGATCGCGGTGAACTCACAGCACTTGTTTTGCTTGACTACTCCAGGGCGTTTGACAAAATAAATCACCAACTACTTTTAGCCATCCTTTCATCCCTCGGCTTGGCTGAGAGTGCCATTCATCTCATTAGCGATTACCTCAGTAGAAGAAAACAAGCAGTCAAGGTACACGGTGTACAGTCTGGATATCTAAGTGTTACCGCTGGCGTGCCCCAGGGCTCTATCCTTGGTCCTCTACTATTTGGTCTATATGCATCTCAGCTAACGTCGGATCTTAGTCACGTCACGGTACATCAATATGCAGATGACAACCACATTTATCTGTTATTTAAACCTGAGGATATCGTTGAGGCAAATTTTAAAGTAAATAGTGATCTTCAATCCTTGTTTAAAGCCTCTGTAAATCACTGTTTGGAGCTGAACACCAAGAAATGTCAAGCTCTACTATTTGGGCCTGAGGTTAGCAGGGAACGTCAAAAACATCTTTTAAATTTAATTGTAAATAATAAAACTTTACAATGCGTTAGTGTGGCAAAAAATCGGGGCATGGTAATTGATGTTAATCTAATAATTTCTGAGCATATAGATAACTGTATAAAAAAAGCATATATTAATCTAAAACTTATCTATAAACAAGGACATCTTTTAAATGAAAAAATTAGGAAAATCTTAGTTGACGCATTGGTCCTATCGCACTTTACCTTTTGTGACTCCGCCTATGGTTCTTGTCTGGTGGAAAGTGACAAAATGCGCATTCAGCAAATACAAAACTGTAGTGTTCGTTTCATAGATGGTATTAGAAAGTATGACAGTGGCGTAAGTGCAAAACTAAGGGAGATTGGATGGATGAATATGGATGAACGAAGGTTGCTTAATAGCTTAGTTTTGTATCATAAAGTTATTTATAAAAAATTCCCACTTATTTATATCAAAAAATTAAAATTAGGTATGGTTCACATAACTTAGATCTAAGACATAAATACATAATAACTTCTCCATTACACCGAACAACAATATTTGAGCGTTCATTTACCTATTAAATAGCTGCAAAATTTGATAATATACTAGCTAAAATTAAAACTCTAAGCCCACTTAATTTTAAATACAAAATGAAAAGTATATTAGCTTCACATACTTATCAAAGATGCTAATTATGCACACCACCAACGTCAACTAAAATTGTAATACTTATTTAAATTCTTATATTACATACATAGTGCACAGATATAATTTGTAAATGTCTATATATACATATTAATAAATTGTTGTATTTTTTCTTTCATTAGGTTGAGATAGGAGGTTATCCTTAACTTCGAATTTTGTAAAATTTATTTTTTACAATAAAGTCTTTATTATTATTTACAAAGATCCGACATGACGTATACCATGGCTCCGACCCCATAGGGCGTCATGCGGAAGGCCATCCGTATCGAAGACCACTCCTCGCGTCAACTCGGTCAGTGATCTTCGGCCAAATTCATTTGCCTCAGTAAACGAAGGGACCCAAGGACAACAGATTTTTGCATTTTCATCACCCGTGGTTAGGGTGAACGTTAACATGAAGGAATACACTTCAGCTCTCTCAACACATTTTCCTTCATGCTCCAAATGCCGACAATCAGGACAACCAATCGCACGTTATACCTCGGATAGAGCCTCCAAAGTTCGCCAAGAAGATCCTGATATTTGGCTCGTTTCTCTCGTTCCTTTATGTCGATGTTAGTTTCTGCCAGGGCGGAGAATTCAATCACATACATAGAGCTATTCCTTTTATCAAGGAGAATGATATTAGGTTTACTGGCGCGAATCCGATGCGTAGTTGGGAATGCATAATTTCAATATATGCGACAGTTGTCATTTTCCACTACTGTCTCGATATCGCCGGGAGCAACTGGCAAAATTGTTGATGCCGTAATAATGTCTGAGGTGATAATAAAGTACCTGAAGTGCATCGTTGTGTCGGTGGATATAACCAATAACAGCATGTACTGAACAAGCCGACAATAAGTGCATAATTGTTTCGAGTTGCTGTCGACAGGCTCGACAAGCAATATCAGGAACGTTAGAAAACTGACTTTGGTATAACAATGTGTTTATCACCCCATCCTGGCATGCTAGTAGGAAACCCTCGGTCTGAGACTTGAGCTTAACAGATTTTAAAAACCCAAACGGGAGGTTTCGATATAGATTGAGTCTTTCTATGTTTTGGTAAAATACTCCGTGTTGCGGCTTATTAATGTGATCTTCTAAAAGCATCTGGTGTTCTGCTCTTTTAACTGCGGTTCTCACGGCTTTAGACTCAAGTCTTATAAGTGATTGGCCGTCGTTTGGATCTATTGCAAATCTGAGATCGAATTTCTCCGCTGCTCGCTCCACTGCCTTGAATAAAAATGCTCCAACATTAGCTATTTCTTGTGCTCTTACTAGTTGCATCAGTGGATCAGTACTGGCTCCAACATTAGCTATTTCCTGTGCTCTTACTAGTCGCATCAGTGGATCAGTACTGGCTCCAACATTAGCTACTTCCTGTGCTCTTACTAGTAGCATCAGTGGATTAGTACTATTGGCAACTTAAAACCAGCCGATCGTGCATACACTCCAAGCGTAAAAGGCAACGACCTCCCTGGTGGCGTGGAAGGTAAATACGGGATGTCGATGAGCGCGGATGGATGCCACGGTGAAGATGCATCATTTTTTGTGAGCTGATGTCCAGCTCGCGCAGTTCCTCTCGCGTCCACTTAACCACTCCAAAAGAGTAAAGCAAAACAGGATCGCTAGCATGTTAGTAGCAAGAACCTTATTTATTCCAGATCATTCGGATTTCCAAATTCTATGTAAACGTCGCCTGTAATTGCTTCTAAGCTCGGTCTTCACAGCTATAACATCTTGAGTCTGGTTTTGGTCGATTCCTAAATATCGATAATTCTAGTTGTTTTGTAGAGGGCGAAGTAGCGCACTATCGGCAAGCTGGTCAGCTTCTAAATCGTTCCCATACCGGCCCTTATTAAGTTTAAGTTTTGCACACTTGTCGCAGCCGAACTCCATTCCAACATCTCTGGTATATTCGTAAACCACTTTAAGAGACTGCTGTAGGTCTCGCTCGCTAGTTGGGTACAGTTTCAGGTCATCCATATAAAACAGATGGGTTACCTTACGCTCACGTCTTCCAGGTGGTCCACAGCAATATCCGCGTGTCTTCCGAAGAGACACGGGTACGGGAAGCAGCGATATATAAACTAGCAAAGGACTGAGTGAGTCACCCTGAAATACACCCCTTTTAAACGTTATGGGTTCGGTAATAATTTTTTGTGCTCCAGATGTTATAGAGAACTTTGATTTCCAAAGTGACATCAGTCGCTCAATGCATCGAATTAGGTTAAGAGGAACCCTAAGATCTTTAAGCAGATGCAACAGTAATTCGTGAGATGTTGTGTCAAACGATTTTTGTAGTCAATCCAAGCCATATTAAGGTTGCGTTTGTATTGGATTGAGTCTTGTGTAATGCATCTATCGATTAGGAGATTTTCTTTGCAACCATTGATTCCTCTTTTTTCTCCTCGCTGCGAGAGAGTATGGGATCAACTGCACTCAATGTTCTAGAATATAAAATTTTGGTGAAAGCCTTGTAGCAAGTATTTATTATTGTTATTATTATCATTACTATTATTATTATATTGGGGCTTATGTCCTCGGTGTAATTAGCAAAATGCGCAACTTCATATGGCTTAACTTGACAATAGAGATAATAAAGTCTTCTTGAAAAGTATTAATAATTACGTGTTTCGTAAATATTTAAAAATTATAAAAAAATTATTTCTTTTAAAAGAACTTATGGCAGAAGATGTCCCTCCAATAAGAAGAAAAATTTTCTTATACCTTCTTAAAAAGTGGTTACACAGGCGCGGATTTCTATCTTTTAAAAGTATCTTTGTCATAAAAATTAAAAAAGGGCCAACTATTCTAAAACAATTTTATTTTAAAGGATTACTGGTATTCTATTGAGCCGAGTGAATATTTTGGTGTTAAGAAATAAATAATACGCTAGATCTACTTCATTTTAAATATATATGTTTGATACAAAATACAGTGTGGATCAGCCAAATGGAATAAATTCAATATTAAATAAATGGGGGCGTATTTGAAAAAATGCTCGGACATGTCGATTGGCATTTTTAATTGCGCATTTTTTCTTACTAAAACTGTTTATACAGGGTGTGTCATGGGACGGTGGCCAATATCGACTTTCTTAATTTAAGTGCAACACCCTGTATATTATTCAATTTTTGATTTTTTCAAATAATTTTAGACATATTTTATGTACAATGTCCTATACCTATCTTTAACTGTTTCGTAAATATTAAGCGTTTTCAGGTTTATTGCATATATTGCCTTTGCATGCTTGCCACTTTCTTGAGGGTTACTTTTTGTGCATATACCTACTAGGGGCAGCCTTGCCGCTCGGCTGTGCGGACAAGCGTGCGAGAGAGTAAAAAAAATAGCTGTATAAAATTTCTCTCGCTCCGCGTGCTTATTAATTGGCGAGAGGGGGTGTATACACCGCCGACAAATTAGAGAGAGAGAGAGAGAGAGGGAGAGAGGTTATACACCTATTCTTGCTTCTCTCACGCACGCTTGTTCCCAAGACTGCTCCAGTAGGTATATGCTCGCAAAGTAACCTTTATGTAAGTGGCAAGCATGCAAAAACAATACATTTAAAAGCACCTAATATTTCCGAAACAGTTAAGAGTAGGTAGAGGACTTTGTACATGAAATATATCTAGAATGTTCTGAAGAATCCAAAAATTGTCTAATATACAAGGCGTTGCATTTAAATTAGGAAAGTTAGTGTTGGCCACTGCTAAATGACACACCCTGTATAACAAGTATTCACTGAAAAAAAAGCGCAACTAAAAATACCGCTACAAACACGTGTCCGAGTGTTTTTTCGAACACGCCCCCGTTTATTTATTATTGAATTTATTCCATTTGGCTGATATACACTGTATATTTTTAAAATAAAAAAAATTTAGGGATTTTTTTTTATTATTTGTTTTTATCAGTTTTAAGATAAAATAACGACAGTCAATCAAAGTGGTTTTATAACCTATTAAAAACAATTTTTTTATATTTTTACGTAAATTATAGCTTTTATGATTTTTGATTTAAACTTTCTTAAGCAATAAATTAGGGCACAAAAAGTTACGGAAAATTTTTAGAATTTTTTACTTTGTCTATATATCTTTCGGCGTTTTCCAGGTCAATGAGAATAAATGGGATGCTATATTTGAGATTCTAAAGGCCTAATTAAAGCATGTAGGGCGCAAATAAATAGATAAAGGAATAAAAAGTTTTGTTTAGTAAAAAGCTTGGTAAATGTTTTGTTAAAGAAAGTAAAAAACTAGTAACTCATTGTCCTAGATTTAAAACATTTGTGATTTTTAAACTACTTATATGCAAAAAAATATTACAGTTTTTAAAACAAATTTAAACTTTATATTAAAAGTTTAAACGACCAAGTAAAATGTTTTTGCACAGTATAATTTTTTAATATGGAAAGGAGGGTATAATCTTGATTATCTAAACCTATAAAAATAAGATATATTGTGAAATGTAATGATTTTAGGTTTTTTTGCTCAAATTTTTGATCACAATTATTTATTACCTCACAACTAGAAAAACACCTAAATTGAAATAGGAGGCTTAAATCTTTATGGCAACTACATCAATTTTAAATATTATACCTTTAGGATAACTACAACTTTGACTATTTAACTCATAACAATAACTTAAGTTCAGTTATTATCTGAATAGGTTATATATGTATAAAAGAATTTTCCAATAAATCTTCTTTTAAAACTCTTTAGACCAAGCTCTTAACTTATGTATCTCTTACTTAAGGATTTTAAACATAACTTATCAAATTTAACTTATACATGTAAAAATAATGACTACAAAAACTTCATAACCCCTTCAACATACGTTGTTCATGTAACTAATCATGCGTATATTGAAACTAACTATAGTTGACATGATTTTTTAAATTAAAAACTAATTGTTGGATAACAACCAACTTAAACATATGTCAAATATTGTTAAATAAGTTTTCTTTAAATTTAGTTGCAATTTGGACTTCAATAACAACAAAAAAAATGTTACCCGATGACCACAAAAAAAATATCAAAACATGACAAAAAGCACAGCAATAAAAGAAACACTTTCCAAACAGATCCAACGTAATATTGCTTTGACTTATAAAAAAATTACTTTCACCTAAAAATCTAACTACAAAATAATTAGATTATATACCATACCAAAAAATTTAAATTTTTTTTTGGCGCTAAGATTTTGTACTTGCGCTGGATTTAACCTTAGCGCCGCCCCTAGACACAAAAAAGCTGCCCTATCACCAAAATTTTACATGAAATTATAGTTCTTATATACAATTTTTAAAATAAAACTTCTTTATGGACGTGTAAGAGAAATCTTATACCAATGTTAAATAAAAACGTCACACTTTTCCTGTGACGCTCGACCGTCACGACTGCCGTAGGCAAGTGAGGGTGAGCGCACTCAATGTCGCTGTGAAAGTGTTAGTCCCTTAGACTCGTGTCTCAATTTAAGTCTACTAAATAACCTTATTTTAGGCATGTAAAGGCGGCGACTGACTTGTAACTAAACGTTGTAATGTAACATGTTACACATCGAACATTCAAGCAGTGAATACAGAAAACTGCGCCGTACGCGGCGAGCTGCTCGCGCTCGCCGCTGCTCCATCGGGTTGTCGGTTTTTTCGCGAATCCCTTTGAAGTGTTCGGCGCTAGTCAATCAGTAAATCAGTTTGTTCGTTGCGAGCGTATGGAAAGTCGTGGTTTTTTCCTTTTTTGTTATTTAAATAAAATTCACTTTCTGAGGTCTTGCATTTTGTGCGAATCAGGATGCAGTGGAATCGTGAGAAAACCCTGCTTTTTATTGACAAATATAGAGAAAAATCTTTGGGATCCTCGTCATAAGGATTATTTTAATTAATTTTGAAAAAAATGACGCATGGAAGAAACTGGCCGATGAATTGGGGATTGATCTAAAAGAATGTAAAAAAAATTAACAACCTACTGGTGTCGCTTAGAAGGAAGAAAGCTGGTAGTTTTTGTATAAAATTAGTGGTGGTACCCTATTAAAACAGGGGTCATAATAATAAAATCGCTATGTAAACTTTTACTTCCACATCACAAAGTGAGGGAAAATATAGTATCGGTCAAAAAAATAATTATTAGCTAAATCGGCTTAAAATGTTCAAAACGTGTGAAAAAACTTTGAGCAAAAAAAATCAGTCGGTCGGTCTGTCTTTCTGTCTGTTGGTTCAATAACTTTTGAAGGAATTGAGCTATTAACTTTAAATTTTGTACACCGGTGGGTATCCATCCATTTTGAGCGATATTCGTTCAGGGGACATTCAGACAACAAAATTCGATTTTACAGTCTATATGACATTTTAACAAAAAATAATGTTGCGGGGGGTAAAAAGAAGAGGGGATAGAAATAAAATATTATTTAAAAAAATTGAGTAATATGTCTTTAAATGGGTTTTTGATATGCAAAATTTAATTCTATATAACATTTAAACAAAAACTGGTGGGAAACGGGGGGAGGGGGTAAAAAGAAGAGGTGGTAGTGGTTGAAAATTGTAAAAAAATCTTGTAATATGTCGTTTTATGGGTTTTTTGGTATACAATTTTTAATTTTTAATTTGTATGTCATTTTAATAAAAAAAATCTGTTACTGTTATCGCCTTGCTAAAGGAAGTGTCTGCTTTGGCCACTTTTGGTCCGATCAAGTTAACCAGAAGTTTAAAATCTGTTGAACTTAATCGAATGAAGTTTTTGTATTGGCCTGTAAATTCTTGATTTTTGAGAATGCTTAATAAAGTCGTTCCACCGTTTTGTTGTCTGCTTCTGTACAAATTCGTATACTCAAACGCGTTTTTTCTTTTTTCGTCTTTAAATAACAATAGCGTACTAGCAGAAATGCAAACGCGACCTCCATGTCTGACATTATCGACATTACTGTGAAGACATATGGTGGATCACTCGTAAACCGACCATTCAAACGCGAATATTCGCTACGATGTTGTGATGAACTGAACGGGTTGCTGTAATGTAACGCTCGTAGCGAGCATAACATTACAACGTTCTGTTACAAGTCAGTCGCCGCCTTAAACCGAAAAAATCTCCATCAAACTGAGATTTTCTATGCTATTCGAAACGATTTCGAAGGGTAGATTTAAAGAAATCCCAAAAATAAAATTTTCAAAAATATGTTTATTTAAAATAACCTGTACCGACCGATCCCAAAAACTAATCAGCTCTTAGCTCGTTTCAGAGATATCGTTGTCGAAAAATTAAAAAAAAAAAAGATCTTTTTTTTATATAAAACGTTCTGAACAAATTCAGGAGTTTCTCTGTAATATCTACAAAATTCCCGTGAAAATTAAAAGCATTGGACGCTCATCCAAGACTAACCAAAAATTATTATATCAATGTTTTTGGGGTTTTTCTTATATTTGGACAACTTAACATCTTTCAAAAAATCTTGAGCAAAATTTACCGTTTTACTAATTATTTTTTTGCTTAAACCGTACTGATTTTTGTTATAAAGTTAATTAATAATATAATAAATAAATATTAAAACACAGTGGTTTTTAATTTAATATGCATAAAAGTGAGAAAAAAATAGAAATCCGTGTCAAGCGTCGATCGATTTGTAATAATTATAAATATAAGGGTATATATATATATATATATATATATATATATATATATATATATATATATATATATATATATATATATATATATATATATATATATATATATATATATATATAAATGGTATTCACGTTGAGTGTCCTATTAAGTCTGGGGAACAAAAAATGACTTTGAAATTTGGCATACGGCCAAACAGGTAATAAGCTACATTTTCAAAATATTTTGGCAATTAGTTGCCAGATCTAACCGAAACCAACGGCAACAATTAAATGGAACACCCTATTTTTTATTGCAAATTTAGATTCTCACAAAATTTCAAGTAAGTTTTATTGACATATTCCTATACCTATATCTTACCGTTTAAGAAAATAATTAATCACTATTTGTTTTAAGGAAAATCATTATGTTTAAAAGGTTTAATATTTACGTGCCTAACCGAGCTGGATACTAGAATTTTTTGGGGTTAGACAATGCATGTATTTAAAAGATCTACATGCTATTATAGCAATATATCCTACAGGGTGTCCCAAAAAATTTGCATTTTTACCGATATTAAATAATGATTAAAACTATTTTTTTAAATACATACATACATACTGTATTTAATCCCATTTTTAAATAGACCAATAATTTACCTACAAAATGTCCATACATCTTTCTATACCCATCTGCCACCGTTTTTTAAATATAAGCAAATTTTAATTTTTTAAGCATTTATTCCTTATTAATCAAACAAAATAAATTATTTTTACCTTATATGTCAAATAGTTGTCAGGGAAATTTAAAATACAAACTTTCATGGCCTACCTAAGTAAATTGTGAATTAAGAAGGCGCGGCGGTGCTTTACTGTAGATAGTATTTAAAAACAGGGAAAAAATAAAAATTCGTTTGTATTTAAAAACCGGTGGCAGATGGGTATAGAAACATGTATGGACATTTTGTAGGTAAATTATTGGTCTATTTAAAAATGGAATAAAATACAGTATGTTGTATTTGAAAAAACTGAGTTTTAATCATTATTTATTATCGGTAAAAATGCATTTTTTTTGGGACACCCTGTAAGATATATTGCTATAATAGCATATAGATCTTTTAAATACATGCATTGGCTAACCCCATAAAAAATTTCTAGTATCCAGCGCGGTTGGGCACGTAAATATTAAACCTTTTTAACATGGTTATTTTCCTTAAAAAAAATAGTAATTAATTGTTTTCTTAAAAACCGTAAGATATAGGTATAGGAAGATGTTAATAAAACTTACTTAGAATTTGGTGTAGAAACCGAATATGCAATAAAAAACAGGGTGTTCCATTTAAAATTACAATGTTGCCGTTGGTTTCGGTTAGATCTGGCAACACTGAACTAGCCAAAATATTTTTAAAATGTAGCTTATTACCTGTTATGGCGTGTGGAAATTTCAAAAGTTCTTTTTCTTGGTTTCCAGAACTTTTAATAGGACACTAACGTGAATCACCCTGTATATATATATATATATATATATATATATATATATATATATATATATATATATATAAATAATATTAAATTGATAAAAATTTAAAGGGAAAAACCCAAAAAAACCCTCTTACTCCCCCAAAATCAGCCTTATAGGTCACTAGGGATTTGGAGACTTTTGAGAGAGATTTTGGGGGGCTTGGAGGGGTTTTTAGATTTGGGCCCGTGTAAACTTTTGATCAGCGTGTTGAAACTTATTACTTTGCAAAGTTTGAAAACAATTGGCCGAAACTCATTTTCGAAAACAGTTGCTCCTAGGGACCTAAATGAGGTATATATTTTTGACACAGAGAAAGTTATAGTAACTTTTTTTTTAATAAACAGGTCAATATACTAAGCCCAAAAAAAGTTATGCTATATAAAACAAGTGGGGTTGGCTGTAGCTGGACCCCGCTACCAGCAACATTAAAAGTATGGACGAATTTAAATTTGTCGCTTTAAATAACCCCCAAATCCTTAATTTTGTACCGCTATGTCATTTAGTTAAAAAATTATTACGAAAAAACGAACAAAATTAAAAGTTTGACACCCTGTATCTTAGTTATTATCAACTTTGGGATAAGGCAATTTTACGTTAATTGCATTATTTCAACCTAAGAAATCAGCTGTTGCTCTGTGTCCTATTACTTCTGGGACACCCTGTATAGTATATCTCAGTGAGCTGGAAAACTTTAACCATATGGAAAACTTTTTTATTTTTAGTTTTACGGAAAAAAATTATTCTTCAAAAAAAGTTCTGCATGGTCCAAAATCTAAAAAAATACAATTAAAAAGGGTTTTCAAAAAGATAATTTAAAATTTTAAAGGAATGATAAAGAAATTGTCGAACAAACCCTTAATTTTACTTTTTAAAAATTTTAAAACCCCCAAAGTTTTTTAATTTCAATTAAATATTCTAAACAAAATTAAATAAAAAAAAGTTTTTTAACAAAAATTTATAAAGTTTTAACCGCAAAGAATTTCCCCCGAAGTTCCCGTAATGTAAATCCGCCACTGTCTGTACTATAAATATAACCTGAAACCAGCCAACTATAAGCTTTAATAATCTGTTACTGCGTTAATTGATTCACAGATTGCACATAGGAGCCAGACCTTATTACTTTAACAAAGGTATACATTTTAAGCAATATTGTATTTTAATTTTAAAAGCTAAAAAACATTGTTTTTAAACAATAAGGTACAAAAAAACTTTTTTAAAATGAATTAAAAGAAAATAAAACATATTTGTTTTATAAATTAAAACCATAACAGGCAATTACTTTTAAAAAAATATTTTATTATAAAAATATAACATAAACAACGTTTGTTATAAAGTCCGTGTAAAATGGGAAACTTTTATATTTATTAGTTTTATTAAGATAAATTTGATATTTCCACTGGGTCGGACTAAATTAATATATTATATTAAAAATGATTAAAATCCACCAGAATTCTATTAAAAACATTTTTGCAAAATACGCCTTTTTTATACAGGGTGTCTGAAAAATACATATACAAAATATAATAAAATAAATATACAGAGTAGTCACACAAAAACGCGCGTCGACCAATAGCTCCTAAATAAATAAAGTTAAGAAATTTCGTTCGTATGGCAATATATACTATTCGTAAAGTTCCGTATCAGAAAAATATTTTTGAGGATACGGGATGGACCAAATAAGCATGACCATATAAAAATATATTTTTTTAATAAGACCTTGTATTTTTATGCATATTTTAGTTTATTCTTACTAACTCACGTATTATAGGAAAAAAAATTGCAAACGAGAAAATCTAAGGACGATTTTTTGACTTAGGTATGGCCGCGCATTAGATACGCGTCTACGTACACCAAAATTGTGAGCTTCGGACATGAGAACTGTTGCATGATAAATAGAGTTACGCGTTTCTGGATACATTTGGCACCAGCGCAGCATACCTGCATACCGTTTGATGGTTGACGCTTGAGTTTTGTAATATCATTTATTTCTGTCCATAGAAAAGAAAGAGGTCGGTTTTGGTTGATTTTGTCTGTCTTTTGTGAACGTTGAAAGTGAATATGTCAAAAATAGAGGTTTTAAAACCTGGTGGTTCTAACTCCACTGCTGTGGCATAAATAAACCCAATTGTAAATAGTAAAATTGCCTTACAATATAATTTAAATTTTAATTTGAATTTGTATAATTATTATATATTTTTTTAAAGTTAACTTTAGTATGTATACCTATGTTAAAGAGGTCGACTTTTGCTAATTTTAAATATTATATTTACTTAAAATTTACTTTGGTTTTATTAAACTTTTAAAATATGACATTTATTGCTATGACACTGTGTCCTTTCTTCATATTTTAATTCATTTATGAATTTTGAAAATAGTGTCAAAGCTTCTCTTAAAAAATTGTTTTTTCTTTCGGAATTAGAAATTTCATCCCTTGAAAACCAAAAATAATACTCAGAATTCAAACAGCTAATCAACACAAGGGTTCTCTTTTAAAGAAATTGGTTTTTTCTTTCGGGGGAATTTAAGCCAAAAATTTCATTTTTGAAAAACCAAAAATTAATACTTTCCAGGGAAAAAATTTAAACAAAACCCAACAATACAATACAACTAGGGATATAGCAAGGACCGACGAATTTGCGATTACCCTCTCTAAGCACTGCAGCCAGGTTGTGCGACCAACCGGCGCGCTTTCGTTCAATCCTAGTAACTTTTATAATTCCAACAAACTGAAATTGTTTTTTTTTGTTTTTTCTGAACAAAAAGAATGCATACACAAATAGCGGACGATTGCACATTCGTCCGGTCCATTGCTATATACGTAGTAGGGTGCCATGTCTGTATATTAGTAGGAAAGAAAGAAAAATAAAAAGAAACAAGAGAGATGTGAAACAGCAAAGATAGTTAACAAGATATTGTTAGGTTTATTATAAATTATAAGTATTTTATTTTGTGCACAGTAATAAAATAGAAAAAGATAAAATAACATAAAATAAATTAGTATTTCTGACATTAAAAAATAAATATTGGAAAAAAAAAAAAACAGTAAAACCTATCATACGTGTTATGTTTAGCATAAGATTATCGTATATTTTTGTTTATATTTATCATTTATCCCTAACGACAAAACACGCATTATATAACCTGAGTATACCATACATTAATAGGATACATAAAAAAACAAACAAGGTAATGACAAAGTACACTTTTATTATCGGTGAATGTAGTTATAAAAAATAAAAAAAGAAACGCCCTGTGGATAGTCCAATGCCTAGGGATACACAGTAGGTTTTATGAAGATTTATTCCCTGGAAGCAGTATATCTTATTTGTAAACGAAGTTTATACCCGTTTTGCAAATGAACCGATCCATTCTCTTTTTATGCAGATATACATATATGGGCTATAATAACAATATAAAAGCACTTACTGGTGGTAGGATAAGTTTTTTTGTATTTTTCATTTGCACCGTTAGAAAGTGTTAATTGGAATTTATGAAATTACCTAAATTTTAAATTCTACGTTGCACGGTTTTAAAATACGTCAGGTTTAATAAATAAAAATTAGGTACTCAAGTAACATTTAAGGATCAGTGCAAATATTTTCCGCTTTTGTATGTAATAACACTTTATTTTAAATTGGTGCGTTTTGGGCAATAAAATATATAAATAGGAATTTTAGAAAAACTGTACATAATAACAAAATTAAAATTTAAAAGAATCAATAAATTTTTAAAAACAAGCTTTGGCTTTTATTAAATGACTCCATTTCCTCAAAATAATTTTTACAAAACTCAGCAAGGCTATCCTGGTATAACAAAAATGCGTATTTAAGCAACCGTAGTATAGTATGTAGAAACCTATTTCCCAAAATAAAATTCAAGAAACTGAAAATTATCTTTTTATTATACTCAGAAAAGAATCAAAATTGTGAGTGACGATATTCTCTCAGTGTATTTTTCTGAAAAAAATAAATCTATGAAGTCATCCACCTTAAGGAGTCGATTATCCATGTTAAAGAGTTGTTTGGCAATAAAAGAAAATACTCACAACCAATATCCAAAAACTATTGCTTTTTTGAAACGACAAGCTGTAGGATATGTACCAAAAAAATCCAAGGTTCTTACAGCAGAACAAGTAACCAAATTTTTAGGTGAAGCTGCAGATGGACAATATCTACTAGCAAAAGTAATTTTAGTGTTTGGCATCTTCGGCGCATGTCGCAGAGATGATTTAATACGTTTAAATTTAGACGATGTGGAAGATAATGGGCATTTCCTTGTCGTGTTCTTACGAGATGGAAAAACTCACAGGTCAAGAAGTGTTACCATTACCAATGAAAATTGGAAATTCAATCCCTGTACACTTTACCGTAAATACGCAGATCTCCGCCCTAAAAATATGGAGAGTAGAAGATTATTTGTTGAATACCGAAACCAAAGATGTTACGCTCAACATGTTGGGTGCCATACTATCAGTGGTATTCCAAAACTTGTTGCAAAATACTTAAAACTAAAAAATCAAGAAGAATATACCTGACATGGACTAAGGCGTTCTTCGGCTACCATTTTGGTAGAAAGCGGCGGTGATTTGCTCACTTTGAAAAGACACGGAGGATGACTTTCTTCCAATGTAGCAGAAGGGTATATAGAAGAGCCCATACAAAGAAAAATTGAATTATCCCAAAAGTTGTTTAGGACTTGTAACTTGGAAACTACAAAATCTGTAACAGTCAATCAAGAGAACCAAAAAATACACGAACACTCCGCTTCAACACCTTTAGTTCAACAAAAAGAAATACAAAAGGATTGAGCTTCAACAATAATACGAATGGTACAATAAATATAACCATTAATCATAACGGTTCCGTCCAAAATTAATTTTCTTAGATTTAATTAGCTTATAATTTTTTTTTGTTAATTTGTTTTACTGTTTTAAAAATAAAAATAAATAATCGCAATTTTCTTAAATAATTTTTTGCGGTGTTTTTTGTTTATGTTGTTTTCAGGTACCTAAGTATAACAAAAAATATCGTTTATTACACGTCTAGAAATGGATTTTTTCATTCAACTTGTCACGCGCGCACGGAAAAATCGTCAGTTCCGTACTGGTAATGAAATATACTATTTTCTTTGCTTGTGCAGCTCGACATTATTATTATTAACACAATTTTAAGGCTATATCGATACTTTAAATCTGCTGAGAATGCATTGTCACCGTGCAGAATAGTAAATTTAAATTAACTTGTATATTGCCGAGAATGAACGATATATTTGAATGATTTTACAAGGTCTTTAGTGAAAAAATTTAATTTCATTTTTAAATCCTTGCAAGCCGACCTTTACACACCAAATTTTGTTTGTTAATAATTTAGAGCAACACCAATAAGTTTAATCTAAAATATTAAAAACTCGCTTAATAAAATGTAATCCTTTGCAAAGATAGCATCCCTGTAGAAAAATTCGCAACATTCAATCTATTACCTTAAAAACCTAAACAGCTTATTAAAACAATTTGCTTAATTCTTAGTAAGTATTGTCGTGAAATTGTCGAACAACAAAAATTGACATATATGCACCCGAATACATACACACCTAAATAAAATAATATATAAAATTGGATTTTCTCGACCACAAGTTAATAAAAAATGTGATTAATCATTAATTCTTTTTTTAAATCGGATCATGGTTACACGACTTTGTAGTCGGTTAAATTAAAGGTTAAAATCATAATAATTCCTAATTATGTATATATTTAGTTATAGAAAAGACTTAAATCATTTAGGCGAGTTAAAATCAATTTAATTTAATATTTTATTATATTTGTTTTAGACATTTTTGGGTGGTAGTTCATATCAGATAAATTTTAAAAAAATCCAATACATACATATTTATTTAACCTGGATACTACTCTGTGACTTCAGTTGTTTATCACCATAAAACATATTTCAGTTTCCACATTTCCATAGGTAAACTGACCCAAATTATTCAAAAATAATAAACATTTTGAATCCAGACTTGTAAAATGAACAGGATTTAAGTCGAGGTTACTGCAATTTTAGTGCAAATTTGAAAACAGGTTTTTATTTTTATTTAAAAAAAATAACGTTATTGTTGTTAAAGATCTGGGTAAAAATTATTTAGTATTTTTTAAATTATAACAAAAATAAACTTGTAGATAAATAAACATAACAAAACATAATTTTGAAAATATGATTAAGTAAGTAAATATTTAAGCAGTTTACCACTCTATTTACTCTCAAATATTTTTCTCATATAGACCCTTACAAATAATATATGTAGATAACCTTATAAATAAAATTTCTAATCTTATTTATTTACGAACTTCTAAGCGACGCGCGCCTGTTTGACTATACAAGCACACTTTTCTTCAAGCAAGAACTACACTATTATTAGGTAAGGCTTTTGTAAATTTGAACTTATATATATTTTTATCAATATAATTAAAACGGGATATATCCGGAAAATTAAAGGTATACTTAAAAAAAATATATTTAACATTTTATATAAGCTATTTAACAAAAAAGGATATTATTAGAAGCGATTAATGAACGAGGCCATTTAACACACTGGCCTAAGGCCATTAATCGCGAGTTAATGGCCTAGTTAGTTACAATATTTTTTGGCGATCGCTTTGTAATTAAATTATAAAAATAATAATTTTCATTATTTTTTTATTTGGTATGTATTCCAGTTTTAGACAATCAACCATACAAATGTCAATAATAATATTCGAATGAGAAGGTTATGTTTAATACAATGCTTTTGGTTTTTGTATATTTCGCCTGTTTTATATTAGTTAATAGAAAATCATGCATTAATAAGAGCTATTATTAAATGATTTTGTATACATTATTAATACTCATAAATGAACCATTATCAAAAAGTTATTTTTAAATAAAACATCTATAGACACTAAAATATAAAACACTATTTTATTCTTAAATAGTGTCATAAATGTTAAGTTCTAGATTCCTAGAAAAAACCAGGATATAGAGGGAAGAGTACATGAGAAATTAATTTATTTAATTGGTACACAAACAGGTAAGCCCCATTGGGTAAAAAATAGTTAGAAAAACCAACTACTAACTATACCCAACATATAACCACCCCATACTTATTTATATAAACTAAAATATTAGACTTTTAAATTCATGGTAGGTAGATAGCATGTTATAATTACAACTAAAAAGTAGAGTCCGACCGAAACTGGTTTTCCGGCCGAAACCGAAACCGAAACTCAAGTGGTCAAGTATAAAATTCCTTAAAATACTGAAATTTGGTGCATTTTACCCATTATTCTGCTATAATTATGACATGAAATAAAAACACAGTATATTAATTTTGTTGTAATCATTTATTTTAATTTTATCTTTTAGGTACCTCTCATATAAAAATAATCATGTGCATCAGCGTGCACGACAACTTCCGAAATCAGTTTCGGTTTCGGCAAAAGTTTCGGCCAATTTTGGCCGAAACCGAAACTGCCGCCGAAACTTGATTTTTGGCCGAAACCGAAACCGAACTTTCGGTCGGACACTACTAAAAAGTCTGTGAGTTAAGTTACTATTGACTTTGATTTATTACATGAAGAGAACGTGCAATTTGACAATATAATTTTAAAAAGTTATTTATTGGGATATCCATGACAAATTAAAACAAAAATAAAAAACAAATAAACGTCCAGGTAAATAAATCTATCCTAATGATTTTGTTTGCTAGAATATAAGTAATAATACATTAACGGCCGAGTGATGAACACGTTGTTAAACTTAGCAATGAACTTAACAATAAGTTAAATTTAACAAAGAGTAAAAATTGAACACTCTTGGCTACAGGGTATAACTTAAATGTTAACTATTTGTCAGAAAATTATTTAGTTTGGGATTTTGCATTCAAAATCAAATAAACATATTAAAAAAACTTAAAACAATAAAAACCTTGCACCGAATATGAAAAAAGTGGGTTCGACATGTCAACAAAGTAATTTATATATTTTCTTTAAAAACAAGCAGCACAATAGATAGTTTAAATCACCAATACTGCAGAATTTCTTTAAATTTGGGTTTTTTACAGGTTCTCTAATATAATTCATGCCTATTACATTTTATTGATACAAGCCGGTAACTAACCTCTTTCAAAATCATAAGTTAATGCTGTTTAAAGCTATAACATACGGTACTTAAAGAGATACCGTATGTTATAGCTTTAATAATATACCGAAATCCAAGTTAAACGCACTCTAGGGTGTAAAACTTCATCTAAGAATTTTTGCATCGCAATAAAAAGATGTTCTTGGGTTAGAAATAGCGCAAGTACACATAAAAATTTTTACACGCACGCTAGATGAGATAAGGTTTGTAGTAGCTCAAGCGCGTTTTGTACGATTTCACATATTAATTGCCCTTTTTCATTGTTAAAGTTTTCAGAGCACACCAAATTCTGAGGTGCGGACAAATTTTTGTCAGTGAAAAGCTACTTAATATATAGATTATCTTCCAACCTTCAAGCATATACTACTAGAGGCAGCCTTGCAACTTGGTCGTGCAAACACTCTACGTAAGAGAGAAAAAAATATGAGTGAAACATTTTCCCCTCGCTCTACGTGCTGAGTAGAGGGCGGGCAGAAATTGCACTTACCTTAGAGCTTACGCAAGAGTATGAAAAATGGATAAAATTAAATGATATAGGCGCTAACTGTCCTATTGTTTTCAGCTCGCATTACCAAATATTAAAATTATGCCAAGTCACATGTCCGATCAAGTCTCACAGTGTGCGTAACTGTTTTTTCTTGGTTTTCGTGTTGATTAGTCAGCGGAGAATAGTATATGCCCACCCAGCACGTAGAGCGAGGGAAAAATGTTGCACTCTTATTACTTTTCTCTCACGTGGAGTGTTCGCACGACCAAGTAGTGTATGCTCGAAGGTTGCGATAAATAATCCAAGTAGCTTTCTACTGAAGAAAATTTGTCCGTCAGTTTAACAATGGAAAAGGGAAATTAATACAATTGATATGTAAAATCGTACAAAACGCTCTTGAGCTACTCCAAACCTTATCTCATCTAGCGTGCGTGTAAAAATTATTATATTCATATGCGCTGTTTTTAAAACCAAGAACATATTTTTATTTCGACGCAAAAATTCTTAGAACAAGTTTTACATCCTAGAGTGCGTTTAACTAGCTTTTGACAAAGGCCTTGCGACCAATCGGATCTTTAGCATATCGGGTCTCTAACGGATTTTTTTAAGTACCGCAAGTTATAGCTTTAAACAGTATTAGCTTATGAAAGAAGTTAGTTTTTAGGAGTTGGTAATACCTAGTTATGACATAATGACATAAAATTATTTAAATTACTCAAATATTGTGTTTTGAAGAAAAAAGATGAATATTAAAGAGCAGTTAATAATACAATTCTTGTAAATAAATTGTTTTAATAATATTTATTAAATTAAAATATTAATTTTCTATGAAAATAAAGCAAATACTTTGTCTACTCTAGATAAGGCATAAATTATATTAAAGAACCTGTTAAAAACCCAAAGTTCGGTAAAATTTAACTTTACGGACACCACGCCGAGTTTCATGGATTTTTGCATATGGGGGTTTTTTTGGGCGCTGATCACGAATCTAAAATTGGTTTTATCGGCAACCTTTGGTTTTTGAGTTATGAGGTCTCCAAGTGGACTAACCTCAAAATGGACATTTTCCAAAATTCCTCCTTCTTAAAACTGATTACCATCAAGATGGTACATAAACTGATTGGGCACTTATACATTAAACAAATACACGAAAATTTACTAAAATTTATTGGATATTTTTAGTAAAAAACACCTCAAATAAATCCAGTTTTTTATATCTTTACAACCTAACTATGAATCAGGCAACCAGTTATACATCATATGTCTTCTTACAATGCACAAAAAAGTGGATTTATTTGAGAAATTTTTACTTAAAAAAGACAATAAATTATTGTAAATTTTAGTGTATTTGTTTAATATACAAGTGCCTAATTAGTGTATGTTCCCATTTGTTGGTAATCAGTTTCAAGAAGGAAGAATTTTGAGGTTAGTTCACTTGGAGGCCTCATAGCTCAAAAACCAAAGGTTGCCGAAAAAACTAATTTTAGATTCGTGATCAGCCCCCCAAAAAACCCCTGTATGCAAAAATTCATGAAAATCGGCGTGGTGTCCGTAAAGTAAAATTTTACCCAAAGTTCTGCAGTATTGATCACTTGAGCTATCATCTATCATAATGCTTGTTTTTGAAGAAAATATATAACATGATTTTGGTGGAGTGCCAAACCTATTTTTTTTTTCATATTGTGTGCAAGGTAGGTAAAAATTTTTAAACATTTTTTATGCTTAATGGATTTTAAACGCAAAATTCCGAACTAAACTCTTTTTTGTTATCTTGTTGCCATGAAATGCTAATAAATGTGCTATGTTGTCAAGTTTTTTCATTTTTCACTCTTTGTTAAATTTAACAATTGTTAAGTCCATCGCTAACTTTTACAAGGCAATCATTACTCGGCCGCTAGTGTTTAAAATAAAGCACTGTATCATTATCATGCTGTACAGAACTACTACACACAGCCCCACAAAATAAAACAAGTTGATGGTCCGAAAGACTTGATCATGGTATCTTTATGTTTTTGGGGGCGCTGAATCCGAATCCGGGGTTAGTTTGACCCCATTAGATCAGGGTCAAAGACATTTCAAGGTCAAATCTGCAATATTACACAACCTACTAACAAAAAATGATGGTCCGAAAGATTGGCCATGGTATCTTTATGTTTTTGGGGTCGCTGAATCCGAGTCCGGGGTCAGTTTAACCTCATCGGTCGAGGTCAAAGGCATTTAAAGGGCAAATCTAAAAAACTATTCACAACCAAATTTAAAAAGTGTATACTTTTGTTTTTGAAGTCTCTGAATACGAATTCGTAGGTAAAGCTGTAAAATTATAATTTTGCAAATTTGACCCTAAAATATCTTTTAAAAATGACACGATGGGGTCAAACTGACCACGGATTCATATTCAGCTACCTCAAAAACATAAGTTTACACTCTTCAAATTTGGTTGTCATTTATTTTGCCGATTTGACCTTGAAATGCCCTTAACTTTGACCTGATGAGATCAAACTGACCCTGCATTCGGATTCAGCGACCCTAAAAACATAAAGATGCCATAGTTAACCCTTTCGGACCTTATTTGTATGCGATTAATTGTACAACTTTGTATTGCATTTAGCGACCTAAAAACATATACACTCTTTTAATTTGGTTGCGATTATTTTGCAGATTTGACCTTGAAATGCGCTTGACCTTGACCTGATGGGGTCAAACTGACCCTGGATTCAGATTCAGCGACAACAAAAATAAAGATACCATGGTCAAATCTTTTAGACCTATAAACTTTCCTATTTTGTGGGGCTGTGTTACCGTTCTACCACTGCTATAAATGATGCAATAAGAAAAATATATTTATTAATTTACAAATTTACATACGACGTTTACAACAGAACCTAATTTTAATTTATCCCTAGTAAGATTGGTTTATTTTATTAATCGTTTAAACTGACGATGACGGTAAAGTTTTCAAAGTAGGGTTAAATTGGGATTTTTCTTGTAAAATTAATTAGAGTCTCATTAGGTTTTCGATTTTATGATTAAGACAAGGGAAAACTTTTTAAATTGAATCGCGAAATAAGCTGCTATACATAATTTGAAATAAAATTTGAATTTTAAAGTCGTATTTAATTGGAAATATAATATACTAATAAGTACGCACTATCACCTATTATAAAAAAAACTAAAACTCAAAATCAGATCTCCATGTTTGATAATTTGACGTTAAAGCTTGTTGAGTATCTAGCTGTATAAAAATATGATTTAATTTTTAAGGAAATATACAGTGTGTCCCTAAAAAGGTGTACAAGTGGATAATTGAACTAAAAAGTAAAGGATTCTTAATAAGTTATAAGTTATATTCTATTTAATGCTATGGCAGAACAAAAAAATGCCACTCCTAATAAAAAATTTTGCGCTTTAGAATAAGTTTATTTATTTTTTATTTAAGGTGGGTATAAAATACAAAAGTGTTATTGTTAAAAAATATTTTTTTTCTATAGGGAGCATAAAAATACTAAATAAATGTGACATACCTAGTAATGTCTTCATTTAATTTAAAAAAATAAAAGTTTTACTGCTCTACTAGATATCTAAAAAAATTTCCGATTTCTTTTTAAGATATTGACTGTATAGCCTATGTATTTCTGTCTTTTAGCACTATGATATTGGAATAGCTAGAAAAAATGTTTTACGGGTCCCTAGAAACCCGCCGTGGTTAAAACAGTGCTGCTTGGAGGCCACAAATTTGGGTTATCTATTAATACATCTTAAACCAAATCTACATTTGTTGCTAAATATTGAATAGTAAACTTCTGAATTTAATGCAAAAATATGTTTTTATCTTTTTAAGTACAACTTTCTATTTTAGATGTTATTGTAAAATTATGGCTATTTAATGCATGGGCATTACGCTCACCTCCCGTTCAGTTTTGTAAAATATTGGTTCGTGTCACTACTCTAAATACGGGGATTTTTCGAGACCAGTATCTGACGGCCTGGGTTGCTAGATCTTCACTAGTAAAACATTTTAAACCTAAAATATCTTTTACCAGAAGAGATTTTTTCAAATAAGATTTTTTTTTCAGACTTTATAAACAAAAATAAAATAAACACTTTTAAACAGTTAAATAAAAATATCAGTATCAGTGTAAAATGTCATGCGTATATACTAATTTTCAATTTTATAGTTAATTTTCTAATTAGTAAAAATATAATTTAAAAAATACAAAATACAGACAAGATAAATATGATTATACAGGTACAAACCGAACATAGGATAAAGTTAATTATCGAAAAACGGACAACTTTAATGTTAAAAGAAATACGATACTGTATCAAAGTGCTCAACAAAGCACGATCAGCATACGGCAACTTGTCGAGCGTACACTTAAGCTATTTTGCGATGTCTAGTTAAATTGATCTCACTCTGTTTATGGGTTATTTGTTTTCTGTTTATAACGTCATGTTCATTTTTGAACTTTCCACACCTGTATATGTGTTGATGTATATTTATAATTAAATTTCATATTAAAAAAAAACACAAAAAAGCAATTTTTTTACTACCACTTTTTGTCACTTAAGTTGTAAGCCTACACCAACTTCGTTGTAACTCCAATGTCTGTATTTTGTAACGTTTATTTTATTAGACAAAAGTCAGTTAATGACAAATTATAATCCAAAACCAAATACATATTGCCATTTGTTAATGAATTACCTACCTGTTCAACGGAGCCATAATATCTTCTTGAGAACACACCTCTTCTTGAAATAAGGTCACTAGCCGTTGAGCTAAAAACAAAAGAATAGTTATAAAAACCACTTTTAAACAAGTAAGTTGTATAAATCATTTAATAGGGAATTTAATAGTCAATATCTAAGTCGGGTCTTGTATTTTGTGACTAATATTATCAAATTACTGGAATATATACTTGTTAGCGTCAAACACCAAAATCTGCCCTTCCCTCCAATGACTAGTCAGTAGTACAGTAGTAGAAAAAGAGTTAACGTTATTTGTACCAACATTTTTTCCCTTCTGTTTATAAGTTTGTTCCAGTCTTGCAAAAAACCGATTATTGTACGTCCATATGCAAGCCCAGTCATATAAACCCATTCCTATAAAATAGGTGACTGTGTAGTACACGATCCCCTTACTGATCTTTTAACAAAGCAGAACCCTTTAAATACACAGAAAGCGTGTAAACTTCGTCGTTTTTGAACGACTCACGCGGTTAATGGATTTTATTTTCAGAACCGTTTTACGGCGGTACAAAGACTGGCTCCGGGTTGCACAAAAGTTATTCAAGGTTTAGAATGTTTAACAAAACGGTATGTCAGTGTTATTCAATGGCTTTAGTAGGCAACCTATGAAAATCTGACATTTTGTTAAACACTCAAAGTACTAGTCACGCTTTCTGCAACCGGGTATGGGTCTTGAAACAAACCCTTTCTTTTATAAGCCCCAATTTTTTGCTATTTAAATTTTGTAATATTATTTTTTTTACCTTATTATTTATATTACTACCTAACATAATTTATATATGTACAGAAACGCAAAATAAAAAAAATTGTATCTAAATATAAAAAAAGTGTTATTTGTGCACCAGTTGGAAAAAGCACTATTTTTCGTAACAAGCAGAGCAAACGAATGTAAATTATGAAAAAAAGTGTTTCCAACGCGTTTCACACGATATTTTTTCTAATTTTAAACATAATATAGTTTTTTTAATTCAAGTTTAAAATATAAAAAAACTTTTCAAAACTTATTGACGTTGTCAAATATCTTACTTTTCATTACCAGTTGCAAAAATTTTACTTTTGTAATTAGTTATGAAAACTAAGATATTTGACAACGTCAATGAGTTTTAAAAAGTGTCACTTTAAATGTAAAATTAGAAAAAATGTATTTCATATATTTAAATTAATTAACGATTTATAGACATTTATAAGTCCGGCACTGGTCCTTTATTTCAAATACGCATGCTGGATAACCTTATTGTTTGTTTAGTGGGGCGCTAGCGTTAACTTGCATTAAATGCAATTAACAATTACATATTTAAAGTTAGGTTATCTATGCGCGGGATGCACAATGTTCAAAGTCGTTTTTTACACTTTTTGCCAAATTTATATAGAAATCAATAATATACATGTTGTAGAATAAAAATAAAGAGAAACCTTTTGGACGGGGCAAATAAATATTTATATTGTTTATTCTATATTTATGATATTTAATAAAAATTAACATTTTTTTAAATCGCTGCAACCTTTTAAAAAATATTTTTGTCATTTTTACAAAAAACCTTTTTTGTGGATAATTAAATTTTCTTTAAAAGTAGTTTAATATAAAAAAATCATTTTTCTAGTTCCGACATATCATCTTCTTAGAGAGAATTATAATTTGACGTTATAATTTTTATAAGATATTTTTTATTATAGTGGATATTATGAATATACATCCTAAAATAAAAAAATTTTATATTTTTTAGATTTAAACAGCTCTAAGGAACATATTATAAATTAGATGTTAAAAAAAAGACAAAATTTAAATAAATACAATTTTATGAATAGATATTTATAGTATTTTAAAAATATTTTATTAAATGTTAAAAATTTTCTGCTTTACTCACATATACAAAAAATATAAAATTAAATTTTTATTTATATTTTGCGTATCGGAGATTTCTTGCTGAACCACATCCTGTTTTGCAGGAGCAAAATATGATTTTAAAGACGTTTTCAGGTACTGCTGGTTGCGTCATTTTTACTGGTTTTAAATAATAGTCTATTTTCCAACCCCATTCTTCAGAAGGAATTGGAAGAATTAATTTTTCATTACTGGACTTGTAAGTCGACTCTTAGCAAAAACTGTTTTTTTTTAACTACTTAGAAAATAATGCCTTACAACGAGTTTATTCAACTAAAACTATGTTAAGTAAATATGGAAACAAGCGCGTGCTGACCCACCGGGATACCGGGAGTCTCCCGGTGAGCCCTTGTAAGGTGTTTTCGAAAGGCCCTCCTAAGCCTTAAAGTCTAGAACACGATTAAATACAAAAAAACAGTAAATTAAAATAATCCGACCCGTCACTGATTAATTGGACCGCACCTGACTTAAAAACACCCACGCCTATTAATCCTTATTTGTTTTTTTTAATTTTATATTTTATATTGATTTAAACTTTGTTGTGTAATATTAAGATGTACGTATTTAATGTCCGGTGGGCTTAAATAAATTTGTTGTAAAGTTTTCTTATTTGCCAATATTGTTCAGCGATGCCTTATGGGCCCTGCAAGTAATGAATAGTTTCCCGGGACCTAAAATTGCCCCAGCACGCGCCTATATTTAAATACTAAGAAAAGAGCATCTTTTATTTATTGATACATTTACTGGATGTGATACTACCTCCGCTCTTTATAATAAAGGTAAAAATAATTTTATTAAAATTTTAATAGTGATTATAAATTACGTGAAGCAGCTGAATCTTTTATTGTTAAAAATCAAAGTGATGAAGTACTTTTCAATGAAGATGTAAGATGTATACTTACAATGTATGGTGCTAAAACTTCCAAAAACATTAATAAACGAGATAGAAACGTTTCATAGCATTAACTTCAAAAGATAAAAGTGTACAACTTCTTTCACTACCTTCGACAGAGGACGCAGCAAAACAACGTATCAAAAGAGTCTACTTACAAGTACTACAGCAATGAAACTAATTATCTAATCCCTTCTAAAGAATGAGGTTTGGTAAAAAGACGATTATTTTAAACCAGTAAAAATGCAACCAGCAGTACCTGAAAACGTCTTAAAAATGATATTTTGCTTCTGCAAAACAGGATAAGGTTTAGCATGTGGCTGCAAAAAAAGTGGCCTTTAATGCTAACCGGCTTGTATTCCAGTGGAAGTGACTGCGATAACCACCCACCACTTGAAGAAGATAAAATTTCCGATACGCAATATATTAATGAAAATATAATTTCATATTTTTTGTATCTGTGAGTAAAGCAGAAAATTGTTACCATTTAATATAATATTTTAAAAATACTGATGAATATCTATTTATAAAATTTTATTTATTCAAATTTGGTCTTTTTTTTTAAATATCTAATATATAATATGTTTTTCAGAGTTGTTATTAGAAATATATAAATTTTTAATTTTGTTATGTATATTCATATTATGTCACTATTATATAAAAAATATTTTATAAGCAATTATAACGGTTCGGAAATTGAGTAAAATTTCTGCTCTTAGAAATTGAATATCACCATATCTTCGAAACTATGAAAAATAGAAAAAATACTTATAAAACTATTTTTGTAGGCAATTTAATTATCTACAAAAAGGTTATGTGTAAAAAGGGCAAAAATTTATATTTAAAAAGTAACAGTGATTTAAAAAAAATGTTCCATTTAAATATCATAAATTTTGTTTAAATAATATTAATATTTATTTTCCCCCTCCAAATTGATAAAGTAAATACACAAGTTGAGGTTTTGTCCGCCTCGACACTGCAGCCTACAGGGCTTGTTGTATCTCTTGTGTATTTGTTTCAGTTAAATAGGTTTGGCACCTTAGACAGGTGTAGTAGCCCTTTTACTGTTCTTTTCTGGTCTCCAGCCTCCTGGTGGTTAGTGTCCACCATGAGGTTTTGATTTGTTCTCCAGTATGTAAGTGCAGGGTACTCATATATGATGTGAGAGGCTGTCTCTTCCTTTTCGTCAAATAGTCTGCAATGGGTTCTTCTCTATAGATGCCCATAGTGTGCATATGTTTTCTTAGGGTGCAGTGTCCGGTTATTAATCCTGTCACTATCCTAATCTGATTCCTATTTAGTTTTAGTAGTTCACTTGTCAATGCTTTCGATGGTGAGTACAGCATTGATTTACTGTGATTTTGCCTTGGAATGTGGTTCCAGTATGACTGATGTTGTGTTTGAATCCACCGAGTCATGTAGCCACGAACCGAGGCTTTTGGTATTCCAAAAACAGGTTCAGGACCCACAAACATTGCTGCGGAGCCTCGCCTGACCAGGGAGTCTGCATTTTCATTGCCCTGTATTAATTCCCCTGTGTCCTGGCACCCAGGAAAGAGTAACTTTGTTGTGGTTAGCCAGGTTTAGTAGGCATTGCAGACAGTTCCAAACCAACCTTGAGTTGACTTGTTGGGATGCCGAAGCTTTTATGGCCGCTTGACTATCAGAGAAGATAGTAATGTCCCTGCCCTTATATCTCCTCCTCAAGTTCTCTCGCAGACAAAGTTCAATGGCATATATTTCCGCCTGGAAAACAGTGGCATATTTCCCCAGGGAAGCATAAGCATTGAACCTGGGGGTCATACCATGTATTCCTGCGCCGGCTCCATTGTCAGTCTTGGATCCATCGGTATACCAAACCAAATTCCGAGACTGACCAGGAGATCGCTCACTACCGCCCCAGGTAAGCTGGGTTTTGTATGGTCTGTGTGTATTTATCCGTTTTGGCATTGTATCACTGCTCATCTCAAATATTGGGTTTGTGATACCCCCTCCAAAAGGTTTCTAACTTTGAATAATATTAAAAAAGCAGAATTATTTAAAAAAAATCAAAATCCGAGCTGTTCTTGAGGACTTCCAAATTTTGGCAGTTTTATGTATTCATTGACGCTACTATTGATAATTCGTTCACTACATTTAAATCAGACAATTACAGTTAATACGCTCAATCGTCCAAAATATCTCTGCAAAATATTTAACTCGCGATTTAAAAAACATGCTATAAATAATCATTTTCACAAAAAATCAGTATTTAAACTTTAAAAGGGTTTAAGTTATGATTTTTTAAAAATGGTAAATTTACGCCTTTTCTTTGCAAAAAATGGACCAATATGACTTAGTAAAATAGTGTTTTGTTTGTTTTTCGATTATCTACAAAAGTCCTATTGACACTATCGCGATTTAATTTTAATTAAATTAATATTTTTCACCCTAATAGAAAAAGTGACAAATTTTTGACAGTGTTTTTCATATTATAAACAGGAAAAAGCTAACTTTTTAGGGATTTTGGTTTTTTAGGTTTTATGCACCTTTTTCTAAAAGTTAATACTGGTGATTTGCTGTAAAATTTTAATTATCTAAAAAATCTATATAAACTGTTGTATTGTTTAAATGACGCTTTTAATTAAAGCTTAATAAAAATCGTCAGCTTGCTCGGTAAATACGAAATGGTATCTTTTGCTTTGCAGGATTTAAATCTAATCTCAAGTGTGAATTTAAATTTAGTTTTTTTATTTTGTAATTTATAAAATATAAAATGTTTTCAATATATTTACTCGAAGTGTAAAGGTAAGTAGCGTTATCTTACAAAATAAACCATATTTTTAACTTTAAAAATAAAAATTTACTTAAAAAAAAACATTTAAATATAGCCGCAGGTATTAACAATAAATGATTATTCAAATCGTCGTCTAAATTCCAGTTGCCTTTATAAGCTGGAATTATCCTTTTAATAATTTTTAAAGCTGATGGAAATACATGCTTTTATTGGATTTATTAAAGGTATCAAAATAAAAAAAATGTTTTTTATTAAAATACTTATTTTAAAACCACTTTAGTTTTTAATCTTTCCTATAATGGCCCAAATAAATTAAAATTTACCTTTTAAACTAAAATTTATTAACGACTTTTTTAGGTTTAAGATATTTTTTTTTATTTTATTTTATTTTTTTTTTGGATTTGGGCAAACCAACTATAAACTTATTAGGAATATATAATATATCAGCATTAGGTACTTCTGATGAAAAAAAACTTTGAAATATTTTGCATTGCTGCCCGAACAGTACTGGCTTTGTCATAATATTATCCCCAAACAAAAATAAACAGGTATAGGAATCAGCGCTTAGCCCCAGTTTACTGGAGTTCTCTTTTTTTTGGGAATATGACCTCTGACTATTTTCAATTTTATAGTCAGCTTGTTCTAACAGCATTTCTAAAAGAATTGATAAATTCGCTAAACTTACTATTAGGATTAACATTTTTCTCTACAACGAACTTTCTGGCTGGACTTCTCAAAGTGCAATGGCAAATAGGCCTTCCTGAACTCTTAATTTCTAGTTTGAACATCCAGACTTTTTTGTTTTAATTATTATAATTTTATACAAACAAACTCTTTTAAACATATTACAAGGGCTTGCTTTTAATCGTTTTTAAAAAATAAAACAATAGATCACAAGTTGAAATTGTTTTATTTCTTAGATTTTTATTACTAATAACACTAAATGTAATTTTTAGAAATTTGCCTAAATTTCCTTTTGGAGACCTGACACGACGGTTAATGATGTACATCCAGCTGTTTTTAAGTAAACTTGAAAGAGTTGGAAATACATTACTAACTAGTCTTTGACACACCTGGGAGAATTTAATTCATAATTCCTGAAACCACTTGCAACTTTTTGTTCTGTTATACAGTGTGGCCCAATATGGGTATCTTAAAAACTATAAGTGATAGAAAATTGGTTAAATGGGGAATGTTGTAAAGTATTTAATTGCCCATCTAATGTCGCTTTGTAAACGATTTTATCTTTTTTTTGTTTTGAGATATTCTAAAAGAATCAAAAAGATGCATTTTCGAAAAAGTGCTGTATTTTCTTGACTACCGAGGCCGTTGCCGTAAAAATAATTTAACAGGACGGGTGCCCCGCACATAATACTGAACGTACATAATACTGAACGGTTAAAATCTACAAGTGTTTAACAACGAAGTTATCGCAAATCGGCGGTCTTCTAAATTGGGCAGATATTACAATTCTCGATTTTTATCTTTGGGATTAATAATAAATAAAGTGTATGAGTTTAAACATCCTGCAACTATAGAAAAATTAGAGAACAGAGTTCGGGATGTGTTAAAGAATATAAAATAAAATTGGAACTGTTTTTAAAAATGTGAAAAATGTACTAATAAAAATGGCTGTCATTTTAAATGGTGTAACCTAATATTATAGTTAAAAGTAGTTTATTGTGTTATTTAGAAATTAGTTAGTAGTTGTAAGCATCGTTAAAACAGTAGTTAGGATGTTAATAGTAATTGTTTGTACGGCAAATGGCCTCCGTAGTCATTGCCAACTCAGGGAAAAATAAACTTTGTTGTTTTTTGACAAAAAAATAAAATATTTTTATGTAGTGCTATACATTATTTTAAAGGAAAAAAAGTTTTTTTATTAGGCAAAAAAACAAAATGGCCGCCGTAAAAAAAAGGCGCTGATGATGGTATCTTAGAACCGAAACGTCGAAATTAAAAACTGAATGCAAAATGCGTTGTCCCTAAAGAGTTGCCCTTATAATGTTTTTACAGATTTTAAAACATGCACATGACATAAAAATACAGCACTTTTTTAAAAATGTCACTTTTTGACTTTTGCAAAATATCTCGAAACCAAAAAAAGATAAAATCGTTTTCTAAGCGGCATTAAATTAGCAATGAAATACCCTACTTAATTTAACACATTTAACCAATTTTTTGTCCCTTATAGTTTCCAAGATACCCATACTTGTATACCCAATTTGGGCCACACTGTATAAAAGGGCAAATGTTAAATGAAATTTAACTCTACATCTAAAGCAAATAAAATTACTTTTTAAATATTTGCATTTGTGTGCTTAGGTTTCAGTAGATTACAACCTATCTGGACAATAAAACCGCCAAGAACAATTACTTCGGCGGAGAAAAAAATAAAAAAAAACAACAAAATTAAAAAATTCTTGATAAAATGAGAACAAAAACTAAAAGAATAAAATAATATAAAACATAAAATAAAACACAAAATTTATTATAAACTAGAACTAAAAATAATCAGCATAAAACTCTGTATGCCATATTAGGGTCTTGTAATAAAATGTTCTTTATATACTTTTTAGAAGATTCATATTAAATATACGTTATTAATCCAACCTAACATTAGAGGGATCTGATTATTTATTAAAAAAGTATTAATTATAAATTAATTTTGGTAGAAGCTAACTTGGAGCGTGGTACAGTGCATTTGTTGTATATTTTGCACAAATGCATTTACACAATTTTTATATTTTTATAAATAAATTAAAAGGCAAATAGTGTTCAGAATAAAAATACATATTATCTTATTATATTTTTGTTTTTAAAAAGAGGTTAACATAACCTCTTTAACTAACCCTACAAAGATATCGTAGGGCTCTTTTATTGCAACAATAAATTCTAAACCAACACCCACTAACTACAAAACTTTAAGAAGGCAATACCATGTCTTAAGTGGCTCTTAATTAAAGATAAATGAATATTTTGTTCCCTATTACTCTAGTCGCGCAGGGCCGTCCCGTGGGCCGTGGAGGGCCGTCCTTTAGCGTTTTTGACCCGCTAAATCAATTGGCGGTAGTCCCGAAGCTCAAAAGTGGTCGGGTAAACAGTTATTAAAAAATTATTGCAAAAATATTTGAACAAATTCAAAGATGTTAAGGTCATTTTCGATGTACTTTTACTCGCGTGATCAAATGCAACTATTTATAACTCGTTAAATTTTTCTTCTTTTGTTATAAACAATTTTTTGGTTTTTGTAAAATAGCTCGAAATAATACAGTAAGTATGAGAAGTGGTGAGTGGTTTTCAAGGTACTTTTCCTCGTTGAATCGAATGCAGCTACATTCAAACCCCTAAAATACACCCCTTAATTTTTATTAAATAATTATTGCAAAATGTAATGTTTTTACAAAAATACCTCGGCCTAATGCGATAATTATGACAAGAGGGCAGCGGCGGCTGGTGTTGGCTATTTGGTGAATCAATATCCGCATCATGGTTTAATTTATGTTTTTAAATTTTCTTATCACAGCATAAATTATTTTAATCTGTCAGTTATTTATATTTGTTATTAGAATAATATAAGCAAATAAGCGTTTACTTTTAAGAAAAAGTTTAAATACAATTTTAGAACATAAAGTTAACGCTGGTACGATTACTGATTTACCACATGACCACCACCAGTGGATAGAGGTTTTCAAGGTATTTTTGCTTATTGAATTGAATGCAACTAGATTTAAACCCGTAAAATGCATCCACAAATGTTATTAAATAATTTTAGAAAAATTTAATGTTTTTACAAAAATAGCTTGGCTTATGCGATAACTATTGTGGTGGTTGTGGTTTTTAAGGTATATTTGCTAGATATAATTCTCTTAAATACACCCTTTAATTTTCATTAATAATTTTTGCAAAATGCGTTGTAGATTAAATTTTTTATAAAAGTAGCTCGGAATTATGCGATAAAAGGTATGTTTGTTATCCAGCAATATGTTACTCTTTTTAACACTTTTCACCTGCGTAGTTCTAATATACACGCTTACGTAAAAAAAGTGTAAAATAGTGTACACTATTTCTGAATAACAAATAGACCTTAATATGGCAAATGCTCAACAGATTCACACAAATCTTGCTCTAAAAACTGTCCATTTTTTATTAAGGAAAAAATATTTAAAAAATTATAATTGACAATAAAATAACCTCTAAAAAACTAAATATTTAGATGAAAATTCTTATGCTGGTGTAACTATTAGTAATCGAAGCAATCTCTTTAATAATATCGACAATTATAATTTAAATTTCCCTAAATTTTCTAATAACAAGTAGTCAAACACACAACTGCCAAAAATTGTAACCAGAACTTCTACATTTTTCTCGTCACGTTTAAATGAGGACAATACCAAAAAAGAAAACATAATAATACTAATAAGTAATAATTTTATTATATATATATATATATATATATATATATATATATATATATATATATATATATATATATATATATATATATATATATATATATATATATATATAATATTTTTATTATATATAATTGATTTACACTTTTTGAATGATATAATTATTTTATGAAATTACAAAAATACAAATATTTTATATGATGTAATGGAAAATAATATTTAAAAAATTATTTATTGTGTAGCTCTAACTTGCTGCCTTTTAATATAACTAAAACTAATATCTTAACATTCAAAGATGTACTCATTAACATATTTTTGAATGATGAAATTGAAAATTACCTTTTTTCCTTATTACGTCATAAACTTTATTATTGAAATTTGTTAATATTATTGTTTTATTTTATTTTGCTTTGCTAAAAAAAAGTTTTATCTTATATGACAATAAAGCAAATATTTTATTATTATTATTATTCATGAAGATCCGACAGACGTATCCCATGGCTTTGACCCCATATTATTAATATAACTATTTTTTTTTTTTTTTTTTTTTTTTGACGCAGATTTAAAATCGTCTTTTCAATGTACACCGGGTTTTAACCATAACATCTACGTAATCACGATTCCAGGACCGACCTCACTATGTTTGAGCATCTAATAGTACTGACTTTTGCATTAGTCTGTACAGATTTCCAGGTAAAGATAATTCTGCCAATGCTTGTATTAAATTTTTGGTATAAGACCCATTGAAGAGATTATAAAGGCACTATTTTACGTTGTTCTTTTTCCACATTTGCTGTGTTTTTTTTAAGATTTGTGTACTTTTCGATCTTTCGGAACTTGTTTCAGTGTTGTGGTTATTTGGTATGGACACATCCACGAATATTACATTCTTAAGTTTCTTGTCGATGATAGTAATGTCGGGTCTATTGTGAGAAATGGTGACATCAGTGACTATCTTTTTATCCCAATACATTTTTATCCTATCATTCTCCACGACCGGGTTATTATCTGTAATAAGGTTCCTCGGCGTTAGGGGGAATGTTGAATTTTTCAAGGTTCTAGATATACAATTTTGCCATTTTTATTGTGCCTTTCTAGATACTTTAGATTTGCCAAGGTTTGACATCCAGACAGAATATGCTCAATAGTTTCACTATGAGCATTGCATTTTCTGCAGAGATCTGGAGAAGATTTGTTTTTATGTATGTATCGTCTGTGGTTTCAGTGTTAATTACCTGGTCCTGTATGGCAACCATAAACCTTCAGTTTCAGGGTAAAATTTCCGCTGTTAGCCAGCTTACAGATGCCTCGGTGTCGATTTTGGTTGGGTGTAAAGGCCCGAAGAAAGGCCTGTAATTCTTTTCTGCCCATTTTCTATTTTTTCATTTGGTGTTTAGTTTCAAGGATGTGTATTGTTGTGATTTAAGATTAATAATTATTATTATTATTATTATTATTATTATTATTATTATTATTATTATTATACATCCCCTTTATCTAGTATCGTGTTTTCCTTTATTTTAGTCCATCTACACTCCTTCAACCATATTATTCTAATAATAAATCTAACAATAATGATATAACGACAATGTAAACATTGTAACCCAACAAAAAATATTAGATTCCTTGCTTATTAAACTTTTTGGAAAAGTTTAAGTCATTTTCATCGAATTAAAAGATTTAAAAGCAGATGTCATAAAAAAAGGTTTGATTGAAATTGTAAAATCGTCCTTCTTAATTGAAAAATAATGGGTTAGGGAGAAAAAAATATTTAAATATACTTCAAAGGTATTCCTAATCTGCTATTGCAAAAAAAGATGCTTTGAGGCTTTTTTATATTAAAAGAATATTAGCATCGCCTTAATCCAGGAAACTTGGACCAAACCAGGTCAAGATGTTGTCTTTTTAGGATATAAAATTGTCAGAGAAGACAGGGCACATGGCAAAGCCGGCGTCGTTACTCTGGTTTTAAAAAACGTTAGTTTTTGTACCATTAATTTTTTACGCAATTTAAATACAGGTCTTTAAGTTGTGGTTTTATTATAATTATTAATAATAAAAATGTAACTTTTTTATCTTTATATACGCTAGGAATATCAAATTAGCCCTAGTGATTGGAGTTTAATTGTTGCTTAAATTATTACTTTTTTTAATTTATGGCGACTTTAAGGCTCACAGTACTGTTTGAGGCTCACATAAAAATAATTATATTTGCAATCAATTATCAAATTTTATTGATTACAATGACACGGTTCTTTTAAATGGCACACTGATTCCGACACCCTTGGTTCAGACCATTTTTTAATTGTTATGATTCTTAGCGTATCCAAAAAAAGCCAAGAAAAATTTTCCCAAACACCAAATGGAACATTAAAGGAGCCGATTGGAATGTGTACACTTTTTATATGGAACAACAAATATTTTATTTTTCTTTTTTTAAAAATATAAAACACAAATACTCTTTTTTGACAAACTGAAGCAGCTAAAATTAGCATTTCTTTCTATCCACTATTTTCTTATATATAAAAAAAAACCTAAAATAAAAGATTTTTGAATATGTAAAAAGTTAAAGCGAAAACAAAAAACTTTTTAAAAAATAAAGCCAGGAAAAATTGGGTTAATTGGTGCCCAAACTAAATTTAATAAAAACACACTTTTTTCTTTCTTATGGTCGCAAGCAAGACGAATGACTAAAAAAAAGATCTTCAAAACCAACAAGCACTCAATGGCTTGATGAACTTTTTGGCAAGATAGCTTCACATTTCGTTTTTTTATTACAACAAAAATCTTCAACTAATGCACCGCACGGATTTTTTTTTGTATAAATGTTACGTTAAATAGATTAAATTGGTCTTTTTAAACACCAATACAATAATACTCCTTCTGGATTTGATGTCACTCAGTACTGTATGCTTGAACACCTTCCTTTCAATGCTAAAAAATTAATATTTTAAATTTTAAATGATATTTATCTTTATTTTGGGTTTGAAAAGAAAAAAAAAGTGTTCCTTTTTTAAAAAAAACCGAAAAATCCACCCGGAGACTCCTAAGGCCTTTATTATGCTTAAGCAAAGAAAATTTATTTAGTTTTGTTAAGGATATTGGCTAATTAATTATAGCTCACCAGCTAATCAGTATGCTTATTAACCAGGTTCTGGTGCTCTTGACGCTGTTTTATACATAACAGTTAATATATAGAAATGTATTTTCGTTCGAAATAATATTAATGCCAAAGTTGAACCAAGATATCTTTATTCTGGTTAAAAAAAAATTTTTAACCACCATTTAATCTTACAATTTTGGGGGTTTTTAAAACGGGGTTTTTAAAATTTTGGAAAAAAAAAATACGACAAATAAATTTTTTCAAATTTAAAAAAAAATGGCCGAAAATGGGGTTTAAAATTTTTTTAAAAAACCATTTTTTCCTTTATTATACGTTTTTAAATTTCATATTAGTTTACAAAATAAATAACGGATCAAAAAGGGGGAAAAAATTTGGGTTTTTTAAAAAAAACCCGGAAACAACATATTAGTCGACTTTAATTAGATGTGACAAAGACATGAATACTAAAGGTCTATTTCAAAATCTTGGTGGAAATGTGACGTGCATACGTCTCTTGTTTTTTATAAATCGTATATTAGGTAAGTACTTGATTATAAAAGCTTTCTCTATGGCTTTGCTTGCAACACTTATTTAAAAAAAAACTTTATTGTATACATTACAAAGTTCTTGGGGTTTGTTTAAAAACTTGATATCCTTTTAGTGAAATTGGTTTTAACCTTTTTTTTGTTTACGCAGGGGGGAATCTTTAAATTTTTAAAATTAAACAACCTTCCCTTTTAAAAACCAAATTGCTTTTTAACGTATCAAGATTGAACAGATATGATCTAACTAATAAGTATTGGTTACATAAAAATTTACCCCTCTTTGTAATTTTTACAATTTTCATTTATTTTTTTTGTTTAAGCCCCTTTTTCCCCATTTTTTTTTTAAACATCAGTGTTATTTCCCACCTTTTACTTACAACAATGCTCTTTGCCCCTATCAAAATCAAATTTCAATTTAAATTTTTTTTAAATATATACAGATACATCTTTATGCAAACCTTCAATCTGTAAGGCTTTTTTAAAAATAGTGGACTTTAATATCACCACTTTTTATATTTCGGGGCTTTATATGCCCGGGGAAAAACCAAAACAATAAACCTGAAAATTTAAAGAAACCCAATATTATGGAAAATGAGAAAACTGTTGCGCAAAAACATTAATTTCAACAGTCTTTCTCATATGGGTAAAACTTGGATTTAAAGGGGAAAGGGGCTGGTAAACTAAATTTCCCCAAAGATAGTATAGTAAATGGTATACCAGTCAATAACAGTCTTACCTTAAATGATGCAACGCAAAAACAAATATAATGAAAAAAATTACCATAAGATGGACAAAATATTGTAAAAATGAACCTACAAGTTACGAGTATACTCAGCTTATATCTGACATACCATATAATTACTGGCATAAAAACCTAACCGTCTATAGACAATACATATCTAACAGCAATTATACGCATGAAACATGTACATGCTTGTTAGCTCGCTCATCTCCATAAAAGTAAAATATTACCTACAGATCAATGCGATTCATGCAATGTTAAATGTGATCTAGATCACATATTTTTTTACACTAGTAAATATTTAGGTAAGAGGAACAACCTGTATAATGTTTAAATAAAAGCGTGTAAAGCTGTTTGCCCTTTTAATATCCTTGGTCTTTTAGCCCTAGAGAGAACATGATAAATAATGCACTAGAGTGATTTTTAAACAAAACTACTATAAAATTATAAAGTACTGGTATGTACGTTTGATGATTTTAGTTTTGGTAAGTAGGCTGTAGGTTTTTTATCGCCCACTTTTACTATAATAGCTAAACAGTTAAATTTATTAACTTAAGGCTTATTTTTTTCCAATATCATTTTTTGACTGGCTGTATGGCTAATAAGAACAAAAAAAAACATCGGAAAAGACCTCAACATCTTTAAATTTGCCCAACTGGCCCAGTTTTTGCTTAAATAACCATTACTGTTGCAATAATTTGTTAATAACTTTTTACTCGACCACTTTTGGGCTTCGGGCACTCCGCTTATCGATTCAGCGGGTCAAAAAACAAATACTAACACTACTTGCTAATGACGGCCCGCCACGGCCCACGGGATGGCCCTAAGCGACTAGACTATATGTCTTTTCAGCCTTCTAGAGGCAAATTTTACCGCAAAACATTTCAAAGCTAACCTTTTTAAGCTATTATCGATCGTGCAGTATTTTACAACAATTGGATTTTCCACATAATTTTGCGATATCAAAGTTTGGTAAATAATCTAAAGATAATATTTTATTATAAATATACCCTAAACTTACGCTAAATTTTTTATGTTTTACGGCGTACCTATTTCCTTCAATGCATTTTAATCAGGTACATTTTTTAATGCTTTCAGGTTAGCCCCTTATAATAGCCCGATTAAAATCGCTTACTCGTCATTTTTGTATTCTTCTTTGAATTCAAAGGAACTAGAAAACTGTTGAATACTAATTCGCAATTGTAAGGATTTCTTGAAATATTGGCATCGCTTAACCGTGCTCTTGACACTTTCTACAGAACTCGTTAGCGTAAAGTGGAATGCTTTGACCTTTAAATATTTGTTGGCCACAAAATAAAAGAGGTTTTTGCTTACAAGCTGTTTAAAATTAAAATGTAAAAAACTGATAAATTATGTGATATTAAAAAAACTTTTTTTTACACAAAAACGTAATGAAAGAAAAATAATTAATTTTAATTACTATTTAATGTTCATGTCTGCCCCTTTGAATTTGACGTCAGACCAAAACGAGTTATGCTTAGTCGTAATAACACGAAGCTGCGAATGATATAATTATTTTATGTAATTACAATAATACAAATACTTTATATGATGTAATGGTAAATGATATTTTAAAAATTTATTTATTGTGTAGCTCTAGCTTGCTGCCTTTTAATATAACTAAAACTAATATCTTAACATTCAAATGTGTACTCATTAACATATTTTTGAATGATAAAATTGTAAAATAACCTTTTTTTCTTATTATATCATAAAATTTATTATTATTCTTTGTTAATATTATAGTTTCATTTTATTTTGCTTTGACAAAAAAAATTTTAATCTTATATGACAATAAAGCAAATATTTTATTATTATTATTATTCACACAGATCCGACAGACGTATTTCATGGCTTTGACCCCATATTATTATAATAACTATTATTATTATAATTATACATTCCCTTTACCTAGTATTGTGTTTCTCTTTATTTTGGTCTATCTACACCCCTCCAACCATATTATTCTAATAATTAATCTAACAATAATGATATAGCCACAATGTAAACATTGTAACACAACAAAAAAATATTAGATTCCTTTGCTGCACAATATATTATGCAAGTTATGATTAGTCGTAATAACACGAAGCTGCATTTGTGTATACAAAAAGGTTTTTTTGCCTCTTTTAATCTAATGGTACTTAAATGTCTTTTTTCTATATTCTATACTACAAAGTTCTATACTACAAATTAACCATTCTTCTTTAATTATACAGACCCACAAAAAATAGTTGGGTGTGCTGGGTGTCGGACGCATGATGGTAAGTAACACGCGGCATCGCCATTCGGGAGGCCGGTCGTAATTTTGAATGTAACATGCGTGCTGGCCAATTTATTGTCTGGCAAATTTAGCGAAAAGAATTCGAACTATTTCGAACGAAAGAAGGTGTGTATGCCAAGTTTAACTACAAGAAAGCAATAGTACTGGTCAAGTAGTAACTTTAATTTTAAAATCAATTTTTTTACAATAACAAAATATAATATTGGAAAAAGCTGAAAATTTAATGTGGTTGTTATATAGTTTAATGTTTTTTTAATAACTATTTTGTTTAACTAGTAAATATTATAATAGGTAATTATTTTCCAAAGATCTTATCGACTTTGGCTAAACTGGCAACACAAACAAAAGGCATGTCCACTTGCGTCCTAAACGAACCTAATTGGTGGAGTTTGTCATATGTTTTGTTACTTGTGGGGTAAAGTGAGGCGTAATTGAAAGTGTTTGCCATATTTTTGCTTCCTTTCTTGGAATATGGAATACCGAAATATTCAATGTCGAAGGACGGAGCTTTTATCTTTACTTTTAAGTGTTTTGTTAAATTTGTAAGTTTGGTGTTGTGTGATCTTACATAGGTTTTTGTTTTCCTATTTTGTACATAGATTTTGTGAAAATTGTAAAATTTTTGGTCCATGATCTTTTACAGTAAGTTTTAGTTATACAGGGTGTCCCAGAAAAAAATATACTTAAAGATATACAGGGTGTCTGCAAATTAATGGTACATGGAAAAATGACTCCTTACTTGAAATTTAATCATATTTGCCTTTACGAAAAGTTAATATTAACTGAGATACAGGGTGTTACAATTAAAACTTCGTTTTTGTTTTTTTTAAATTATTTTCGGCAAAATACCGTTTTTTACAAAATTTCGCAATTACAGGGTTTTTTAAAACGAAGAATTATTTTTTTTGTGTTATAATTTAGTGCACCCTTTCCATATAATTATTAATGATTTGCAAATATATATTTTTTATGATAAGCTATGAGAAAACAAAGAAACGTAATAGAGATGCAATTGCTATGAAACCGCCATGTTGTTATTTTTTTGTTGATTATGGTAAGATGGCTTTGTCAGATAATGTTTAATTTTTGAGTTTATTGTAAGTTAACCTATAAAACCGAGATACGTTTTTTTTTCAAACGCAGATATGCGATATACTTAGGTATGTTGTGTGTATACGCGCAGGAAATTTTTTATAGACGAGGAGGCCAGAGACGATATTCGGAACTCTATCCGAATCCGAAGGACAACCTGCCTTAAATATCTTTAAAAATTTTTAGGGCCGATTCACAAAAACAGGTACTTTTTGTCCTAAACGGAATTCCAGAGCGCCTGAAGACTATAGTTCCCGAACAAGAAGAGGAAATTCTGGTCCGCGTAGCTGAAAATCCGGAAATAAGCACACGTTGCTGCGGCAACTGGAGTAGGCAAGTTATCTGTTTGTAACAATTTTCACGAAGAGGGTCTTTATCCGTTTTCATACCTTTTTTATGTGAAAAAAATATGAAAAAAGTATTGTTTTCATTAAGCTGTTAGAAAGTAACAAAGAAAGCGGGCAATTCCCGATGATTGGCAACCCGCTTGTCACTAAATATAGAATGAGCAATATGCTTTTATTTCAGATTAAACTGTTATACACAGTAATAATCATATAGCTTTCCATGAATTAAATAAAAGCTTCTTTTACATATACTTTTGTCCATTTTATTTATTTATTTTTTTTATTAATAGGGTTTGCGATAAAGAAGCTGCAAGCAATTTTCTTAAATTGCCACTTAAACGTAAGCGTATGCCTTAGTAAGTATTTTTTAATATTTCTCTTCTTTCTTTGATATTTATCAAACATAACTAAATAAATGAAATTTTCTTAATATTTTGACGCATCGCAATAATAATACTACAGGGAACGTAAAATGACGTTTTTCAAACTGTTTTATTTTTTCATTGCAAAATATTAGCAAACATGAAATATACCGCTTATCTTAGAGGTAGACTATTTATAAAATCAATTAGTTTATAAAGTTTTTCTTCTTTTTTGACTTTTCCAGAAATATTTTGTGAAATTGTTACTGATGGCCCTTAAATGTCTTAATTTTTGGTGACGACCATACATTTAAAATATATATAAAATAAAACATAGTATTGTATACTGTATTTTATTTAAACCGATTATAAAATATTCCTAAACTTTTAGAAAATGAACACGCCGCTGTCCTTTTTATGAATGGAGTAAGCCATGTTTGATTTACAACTACCTTTCCCTTACCGACACCGCGCTGTTACAGATATACTTGCCAAACAATACGATACATAATACTGGCGATATCGAGTGCTACTTAGCACTAGACTCTTTTACCGCGAAAGCATTCAAAAGAGAAAGGAGATGCAAGTAGCATTAATAATAATCATGTTTATGCCTTAAAAATAAGGTTATTGTTGCCCCTATACAAATTTGAGTTGCCCTTGTCGGTTCTTTGCCGGACTAATTTGCTGACAAAAAAAAATCTTTATTTGTTAAAAGACACTATAAATAAGAGTAAAAATTATATATTCTTAACTAAAACAGTTCCAAAGATAGATCATCCCCTATTTAGCCCCTTAGGGGATGAATTTCCAAACAAAGTTTAAATGGAACTACCTTAAACACCTCCCGAGTTGTACAAAAAAAAAAGAATCGGAAAAATTGACTTCTGAACCACAGAATCGACAAACTTACAAAAAATACATGCGGGCAAATTGAGAACCTCCTTCTTTTTTGGAGTCGGTGAAAAAATGGTCTTTTTTCTCCTTATAAATAAAGTATTTAGGTATCTTTTTTCCGAATGGCGATGCCGGGTGTAACTTACCTCCATGTGGCCAGGCCGCGTGTTACATTCAATAATACGAACAGGTATCCCGAATGGCGACGCCACCTGTTACTTACCTCCATGCGTGTCGGACTAGGATTTTCTGGGGTACTACGCTGAACACGAATCTAAAGTAAAAATTTTGGGCAAACAGCAAATAATTGAGAAAAAGCGTAATTTCAGATATTAACAATTTTTTGTTCTAAATTTAAACGTCAATATCTTAAGAACTATAAAAGATTGACAAAACTTTATATGAGGTAAACTATATATTTTTACACTACCTTTAATTTAGGGGTTATAACCCTTTTGTCTATATCAGTGTTTTTCCCCTTAGGGAGGCGCGAGCACACTAGAGGGGGGGCGCGAGTATATCCAAGAGAAAATATTATTTTAAAAAATTGATTAACTGACTGAAAAAACACATACATATACAAAAGAAAATACATTTCGATATAATATTTAATAATTAACTTATTAAATTAAAACAACTTACTAAATCAAAACCTTGTTAATCAAAACTTACTAAATTAAAAACAAATTTAATAATTACACAGCCCCACAAAAAAAGTTGAAGGTCCGAAGACTTGACGATGGTATCTTTATGTTTTTGGGGTTGCTGAATCGAATCCGGGTTTAGTTTGACCCCTTTAGGTCAGGGTCAAGAGCATTTTAAGTCAAATCTTTAAAATAAATCGCAACCAAATTTGAACAGTGTATACTTATAACGTTTCTTTAAAAGTGTTAGACAATGTTATGGTTTCAATAACACTAAAATCTTGGACTTTCATTTTCTTTATTTGTTAAGTGATACACAACGTTTCGGTTAGTGATGTATCTTCAACCGTTTTCAAGTGATAACTGAAAACCATAAGTGTATACTTATGTTTTTGAGGTCGAAATACGAATCCGTGGCCCGTTTAACCCCATTAAATTTGGTTGCGATTTGACCTTGAAATGCTTTTGACTCTGACCTGATAGGATCAAATTGATCCTGGATTCGTATTCAGCGACCTCAAAAACATAAGTATGCACTGTTCAAATTTGGTTGCGATTAATTTTGCAGATTTGACCTTGAAATGCTCTTGACCCTGACCTGATGGGGTTAAACTGACCCCGGATTCGGATTCAGTGACCCCAAAAAGATAAAGATACTATGGCCAAGTCTTTTGGACCTCCAACTTTTTTTTGTGGGGGCTGTGTTATTAGTGACTTCCTTGGGCCTGTCTCGCAGAGCAGTTTTTCAAAGAAAGGCTTAATATTCGGAATGGACATTCTCAGTCCTTTTTCTATATTTACTTGGAATCTATATTTAAAAAAAATAGAAGTTTGTTCTAATCGACCGTAACGTGTACGATACACCCGTCTTTTAAGGGTTCTTCATGGCTGTAACGCGGACGCTACAGCCATCCTTTGAGGTATATTTTCGCTGTGTCGTATACGATACACCCATCCGCAAGAAGACAAGGTCGTAGTGTGGGCTTAGAGCCGAGAAAATCTAAATACATCATTATTGTACAAATTTTATTTTATGGGAGAAACGCTGGTCTATATGCAATCTTTTTCGAGTTATAATCAAAAAAACGAATTTCCAGAATTTTTTTAGGGTATACCTATGGTAAAAATTTGAAATTTTTTTATTTTTTATTTTTGGGTTTCTTTCTGCAATTTTTTTTTTCCTATTTTGAACTGAAATTTTTTGTCAAAATTACATTTTCATTTATATCTTCTTTATAATTTAATTTAATTTAAAAAGCTCTCTTTTTTGTTTTATGAGATTTTTTTGTATCTCTTATAGTTTTTTATATACGTAGTCCAAACATTCCGTGGTAGCAGGTTCCTGCCGGTAAATGTACCGTGTCGGTTTTTTAGGGTTTTCTCGATTTATCACTGTTTGACCCCCAATTTCGATTTCAGATTCGTGTCCAGCGGTAAAAAAAAATACGCCAGAAAATCTTAGTCAGAGACCCAGAACATACCACTTTTTTTGTGGACTTGTGTAAATTAAACTTTTTATGATACGATAATCGAATCGATAATAAAATGGTAAACACAACCAACTGTTAAAACGCGTACGTAAATAGTGATGTTACATGCAATTTAAATACCCAGATATTTTATATTTAATGTTTATCTCCGTGACGCGTATAACTTTTTTATAAAATGTTGCATTAAAAAATATAGTGTTTACTATTTACTTGTCATGTGCACTTATCGGGGAAAATCATAGACTCCTTTAATAAGTACTGGCCGGGATGAAATTCCACATTAATCTCTTAAGGGTTTAAAATTTTTGTAACAGGCACATCCAAGTCAATATAAGCATCATACGTTAAAACACTAATCGTGTTATAGAAAATAGTCCGGAAGGCCACCGCAAAAAACCAAGCCTACAAGAGAACCGCATGAAACATTTTTTTTATATTACTATGAACAATAGTGAATTCAAAGCAGCCTCAGCTCAGCGGGTTCAAAGAGTATTTTTTTTTACTTTAAAAAAAATCGTAAAAAATGTTTTTTTATATAACTCAAAAACTATTGACTTTAGGAAAAAAAAGTATTTAATAAAAATTGATGGTCTAATAAAACTTCGTTAGTTTTTCTTAATTTTTTTTGTAGCCCTTTTAGTTTTATATTTTATATAAACTCAAATATCCCAAGAACTAAAATAGTTAAAAAAAATGCAAAAAACAAAAAATATTTTTTTTTAGTAAGTTCTATAAAAAAGTTTTATACATATTTTTAATAAAATAAGTATTAAAGGTGATATAAGCAAAAAAGTGAATTTGGCCCTGTAATATTTCGCTTATAACAATATTTTTACTGGTACGGGTAAGTATACTAGCACCGATTCATTTAAAAATAAATTCAAAATGTTCTATTCATTGAATAAAACAAACTAATTCACATGTGCCTCGAGGCAATTGGGGATAACCTGGTGGCAGGGATATTTTATTTATTTATTTTTTTGGTTCAATAACTGTACCCACTCCAATTTATTTGAAACTTCACCTTAAATTAAATTTAATCTTTATTTAATTTTAAAAAATGCCCCCTTTATCTGGGTGTCATATACCTGACAGGACGCTTAACATTTCTCGATCTCCTATGTATAGCCCATCGTTTAAATATTTTTATTATCGATTTAAATATTTTTTATTTACTACTTTAAGACATAATTAAATTAAAGTTTAAACATTAATTTAACTGAAAAAAAAAACTATAAAAAAATTCATATTAAAATTATCATTAAAATTTTTTTTAAGATCATTCTGAACGAGTAACTGTTTTTATAAATTAATAATATTATTATTTAAATCGATAATAAAATATTTAAAGGATAAGCTATACACATAGAAGCATGGAAGATCGAGAAATATTAAGCGTCCTGCCAGGTATATAACACCCAGATAGAGGAGGCACTTTTTATTATTTTTTTAATTAAATAAAATTTTAATTTTAATTTAGTTAAAGTTTCAAGTGGATAGGTATGGGTACAGTTATTGAACAAAAAAAAACTCCCTGCTACTAGGTTATCCCCCATTGCCTCGAGGTACATGTGCATTAGTTTGTTTCATTATTTAATAAAAAAAACGTTTTGAATTAATTTTTAAATGGGTCGGAGCTGGTATACTTACTTGTACCAATAAAATATTGTTATTAGCTAAATTTTTAATGACCAAAATCACTTTTTTGCTTATACCTTCTTTAATACTTATTTTATGAAAAACGTGTATATAACTATTTCTATAGAGCTAACCAAAGGGCATATTTTTTTCTTTTTAAATTTTTTCGTAACTTTTTAAGTTTTTAAGATATTTGAGTTTTTTATTTAAAATTTAAATCGGTAATATATCAAAAACTAAAAGGGCTACAAAAAAATTTATATAAAAAACTGACGTAGTTTTATTAGACAATTGATTTTGACTTTCTACCATTTTTTCCTAAAATAAGTAGTTTTCGAAATATATAAGTAAAAAAATGTAATTTGAACCCGCTGAGCTAAGGCAGCAGTGCGGCTTTGAATCGACTATAGTTCATGGTAATATAAAAAAATGTTTCATGCGGTTCTCTTATAGACTAATAGGTATTCTTGTTCGCCGACAGATCGCGCTACAGTGTAACAGGTAGGGTCTAGGAGATTACTTTAAAATATTTAAATCTTAATATATTAAAACTTAGGCAGCACTATACGGCTAAGGATAAAAAATACAACTTTTATTTTCTTTTCTTTAGAAAGTCTAAGGTTTTTACAAAAATGTTTACTATTGACAAAGGGTTTAATTAATTAACTAATAGTTAATTTACAATTAAATAAGTTTTTGCACAATGCGGCATAGGGAAAATAGGTTTTTAAAATCTAAAGAAACTATTTTGAAACAAAAAGTGCTGAACTATTTTTTCTGTCAGATTAAACATTAAAACAACATCCCCCAGTCCTTTTGAAACTATCTATTATAAATACGTTTATTAATAATTTATTAAAATTTAATATTAGCTTTACAAAAAATGACTAGAAGTATACAGATAATACCATTTCAAAGTAATATATAATATATATATATATATATATATATATATATATATATATATATATATATATATATATATATATATATTTATATATATATATATATATATATATATATATATATATATATATATATATATATATATATATATATAATATATATATATATATATATATATATATATATATATAAAATATATATATAATATATATATATGTGGTAAAACATATAGTAATTACCCATATAATTTTATTGCATTAATAATTATTTATTTGGAAAAAATATAACTTTAAAAGTAGTAAAAACGAATATGAAGTTACAATTTCCCTAATCCTTGAATTTAACCCTAGCAACCCCCAGCAACCCCTAGCATCACCCAGAAACCACCCTTAGGTCAAAATGGAAACATTAAAATAAATATCTGACAATACGTTTTTTTGGTGTGCTAGAAATGAACATAAAGTCAGAATTTACCCATTAACCTTACATTTTGCCCCAGAAACCCCCCAGCACCCCCATTCCAAAGGGTCAAAAGTTTATTCATCTGGAAAAGATATAATAAATATCTGACAATACGTTTTTTGGCGTGCTAAAAACGAATATGAAGTCAGAATTTACCCATGACCCTTACATTTTGCCCCAGAAACCCCCAGCACCCCCCATCCCAAAGGGTCAAAATTTTATTCATTTGAAAAAGATATAATAAATATCTGACAATACGTTTTTTGGAGTGCTTAAAACAAATATGAAGTTAGAATTTACCAATTACCCTTATATTTTGCCAAAGAAACCCCCCAGCACCCCCCATCCCAAAGGGTCGACATTTTATTCATTTGGAAAAGATACAATAAATATCTGACAATACGTTTTTCGTATAGTAAAAACGAATATAAAGTTAAAATTTACCCATCAAGGGTACACCTTAAAACTCTAGTGGGACTGTACACGGGACACTGCAGATTAAAATACCACATGCACAAGATCGGCCTAGCGGAAGACGCCGAGTGCCGCATGTGCATGGAGGGGGATGAATCGGCAGAACACGAACTGTGTTCGTGCCCAGCAATGGCACGACTAAGATTCGCAATCCTCGGCAATGGCACCTTGTTGCCGGGGGAGGTGAAAGATCTCTCTCCCAACAGGATCATCAGATTTATTAGGAGTCTGGACCTGGTGGAAGAAATATAAAAGGGTGTGAGCCACAATAGACCGATCGGTCGCGGTGGAAGGGTGTTATACCCACTTCCTTCAAACCTACCTACCTACCTAGAATTTAGCCATAACCCTTGAATTTAACCCTAGCAACCCCCAGCAACCCCTAGCATTACCCAGAAACCACCCTTAGGTCAAAAATGTTATTTTATTGGAAGAATTATAATAAATATCTGACAATACGTTTCTTGGCGTGCTAAAAACAAATATGAAGAAGAATATACCCATCACCCTTACATTTTGCCACAGAAACCCCCAGCACCCCCCATCCCAAAGGGTCAAAATTTTATTCATTTGGAAAAGATATAATAAATATCTGAAATTTCGTTTTCTGGCGTGCTAAAAACGAATTTGAAGTTAGAATTTACCAATCACCCTTAGATTTTGCCCCAGAAACCCCCAGCCCCCATCCCAAAGGGTCAAAATTTTATTCATTTGGAAAAGATATAATAAATATCTGACAATACGTTTTTTGGCGTGCTAAAAGATATTTATTATATCTTTTCCAAATAAAAAAAATTGACTCTTCGGGGGAGGGGTGCTGGGGGGTTGCTGGGACAAAATCTAAGGGTGATGGGTAAATTCTGACTTCGGATTCGTTTTAGGCGCACCGAAAAACATACCGGAAGGTACTTCACATATCTGGTTCAGAAGTTTTTTTTTGTGTGCCTGTGTAATTATTTACTTTTTTTTAATAGGCTTAACAGCTAATACAGAAAAAATTATTAAGAAAGTTTTTGGTGTAACCTATAGGTGGATATCTGAATATAAGTTAAATTATAAATTTTATGTATATTAGTATTCTTAGAAAATATATTTTTAAAATTAAAAAACATAAATTGGGTTAAATATTTTTTTAAAAAAGTAAATTTGTAGGGATCCATACATGTTCAATAAACCTTAGAATGCGATACGGTTTGACTGTAACAAACAATTACTAAGTAAATCTAGACATTTCTTAAACTAGAAAGAAAAATAAAATTACAATCAAGAAGTGTGCCCTTATTTAATTTAAAAGAACCGAACTTGAAACACAAATACGTGGCAAATGAAGTTAAAAACTGTTAAGGTATCTGTTTTTTAACCTTTACTTTTTGTAGAAATTACTAACAAGGTAATTGAAGATTTAGACTAAAAAGTAATAAAATAAATAAAAGTATTTCTTTAAACGGCCTAAGAAAAAAGTTTTAAAAATACGTAATTAATTCTATTACTGTCCTGCGATATTCAGCGAATATAAAATTAAGATTTTCACATAACATAATATGTGCAGCTAATAAGTTTTTAGTAATTAAAAGGTTAAAATAGTTGTTTCCCCAAATAAAAACCATAAAGTTAACATATTATATCCAAGAAAAACTAATTACACAGCTTTCCGGTGGCTGCTGTACCTATTGATTAATGTGTTTATGCCAACTGGAGATTTGTTTGAAACTAACACCGACAAGGATAAACGATTGCTTTTTCTGCCAAACTTCGACGTTCACAAGTAAGGCAAGAGAATCGGAGAAGTTCTGTCGCGACAGCAAAAATTTTTGTATCCAAACTATATTTTTCATGCCTTATTTTAACCTTTATTGTATTTTCTGTTGAAAATATAACTGGCTTACCGTTAATATTTTTCGGGATTATAAATTTATTTCTATTATTAACGTATAAATATAAATAATTTATTAATATCCTTTATAAAGAATTTAAACGATTTAAACGATAATAGCATATGCAACTCAAAATATCGAAAATAAACATTGTGTCTGTTTATAGCCTTGTTATATAAATAACAACTATTAAAACATTTGTTAAGTTGGTTACCTAAAACCAAAATACAACCCAAAAAAATTAGGATTTTTAGAATTTAATAACAAAACCATCGCCCAAAAAATATTGTAACTAACTTGGGCATTAATTTACAGAAAACTGAAAAATTTTCTGTGGTACTTGAAAGCTGCTTTTAAGTTGTTTTTTAAAAATGTGTTAATAAATTGTGGAAATTTTATTCTGGATGCATTTTCGTTTTCTGCAACCAACTTGACATGTTCTTTATGGTTGTTATTCGAATGACATAATTATAAATAGATTTAATCTTTGTGTTGTATATTTTTAGTCGCCTTTACTACAATTGTTTATTAATAGAAAATCATGCAATAATAAGGGGTATTAATAAATGATTTTGTATTCCTAAATAAATACTTACAAGTAAATAAATGCTGAAAAAATAATAATATTCATTATTAATCAATATTTCAATAAAGCGTAAATAGTGTTCACAATATGTGGTGGTCACGTATACTGTTTGTTCTAATTGTGGGTTGCATCACGGAAAGGTTTTGCAATATTCTTCAGTTGAACTATCTACCAAAGAAATTGTTTTTAAGTAGAATATGTTGTGCTCCTTTGTTAGTTCACTAAATGTAGTTTTTTCTTTTTTTTGCAAGCGCATTATTTTTTATATTTTTAACCAAACTTTAATCCGAGATCCCAAACTAAATTATGTGTTGACAACCAGAGATGCCTATAACACAAACACTACAGTTGTAACAAGTCTACAAGTTACAATTAATTTACCGTACCTACCAGTCTAACTTAACTCAGTAACACAATCAAAATAACTTCAATTGTAATTTTTTTACAATTGTAGGGCTATGCGTACTTATGTAAACACAGACTTGTCAAAGAGTGTTTAGACTCTTTAGAATCGAGAATTATGTTTTGTTTATTAGTTTATTTATTATGAAAGGAAATAGCTCAAGTAGCGTATAGTATATGTTAAGTGTCGGTAGAAAAGGATTGGACGTATGTAAGAGATACTGTCTGGCAGAATTTAAAGAAAGCTGGAATGGTAGTCTTTCGTTATTGGGCAATCAGCATTTATGATTTATTTACAACCGTTTATATAATTTTGACATTACTACCTGTTTGTAATTTTCTTTATCGTCTGGGAATTCTTTAATATTGTCTCCTATGAAATCATCAGCAGCATTTAAAAATATTTGCAGCAAAAACAGGTTTACGCGTAGGTAGTTCAAACAAGAAAACTTTTCTTTCAAAATCCCAAATGCATTTTCAATTTTTTTTGTGTTGATTGAGTGAAGTCATTTTGAAACTCCATGCATATCGCAAACACCATGATACTGACTGCTATTTCCTAGCCAGTGCAGAGCAAACAATATCTTCTGCTGCGGGGTCAATCCATACCACCGAGTTGTGTTATTATTTAACGCTATTCCGAAGAAGTTTTTTACATTGCTGTCTGTTAAGACGGAACCCTTTCTTAAATTCGCCATCACTAAGAAAATTGAAGTCAATTATTATGTTGAATCCGTATTCCCCGTGGGGAGTACCTTCATTCTCACTTTCCAAGTGACTTGACCATATACCGAGAATGAATGTTCAGAATGAGAAAGGTAATATATTACTGCGTTTACCGAATACCCACAGATATAAATGGGTAAAACAATCGTAAAAAATACTGTAACACAATTATACAAGTGCTGAACTTGTGTTACAGAATACGTCTACAAACGTAAAAAATGTTCCGTAATTACTAGCGCCGCACAGGTAATTACAAGTTAGTTCTGTTAAAAAAAATTACAGGTGTGGAAAATATTTTTACAATTGTATATTTGTAGTGGTTGTGTTACAGGGCCCAGTTGGCATTAAATATTTAAAAATATTGTATGTTGCCAAAGTTTTTAATTTTTTACTTTTTGTTGGTTTAGTTTGTTTATTGTTAAATTCATTGTTAAAGTTAACATTAGGGTTTGTCGTTAGTCTCTATACGTCTGGACCAGGACCGAAGCGGTCCCATTCTAAAGAGTATTTGGTAGATACTCTACAAACTTTTAAATGCAGCTTTTTGTGTATTTATGTAATTATAAAGTCAGTTAAAATAAGATTTTCAACTTTGGCAAAAAAAGCGTAAATATAAATAAAAAAGCATTCCTTGACAAGCCAAAAAAAATCAGTTAAAATTTGATGTTAAAGAGAATCTAAAAACTGCGCATTATTGTTTACACCTAAAAATAAAATAATATCCAATTCGAATGAAGAGATGATTATTACCTCTATTTTTTTTAATTAAAAAAGCTTAATTATCTTGAAATAAATATTTCAATGTTGAAAATGTCGGACAATCGAAATAACACAAATTTAGGATTTTTTTTTAAAGACAAGCTCATATAAAATAATTTATACACAACCGTGCGATAAGTAGAATAACACGTGCTATTTTCTAGTGCTGTAACCACCCCTTTACCGCACCAGCCTTATAGTGACAGTTCCTGCAAAATTCAATTTTATTGTTCAGTATTTGTCTTTTTTATAATGTTAGAAAATCTTAATAAAAATAAATGGTAAGTACAACAACAATTTTTTGTTAGGGCTAAAACAAGATTAAAATTAAAAAATAACCTAAAAATGTAATGATACACAAGCTAACAAAGTTTAAACTTTATAGTTAGGTATATTTGATTTACTAAGGTTTCTACCGTTGATTACTGACGACCGCAAGGAATTACTTTTTGGTTTTGGTATTCTTTCTCGTAGCGAATTTGGAAATTTTCGTTTTTTCTAAGTTTTTGCGGGCTAAATCTATGTTTGATTTAATTTTATTTCAGAATTGACGGACGCGACATTAGAAACTATATATTTTTTGCGATTTTTTATTTGAAAAATCGCTTGTTGACATTTTGTTGTCAGATTTTGACAGACAATAAATAGTTATTTTCCTAATAAGTGCGCAAAGTGATACTTTTCCGCACGCCACAGCAGTTAGACAAACGAGGCGAAGCGGAGTTCGGATAAGCTTTAAGTGCGGAAAAGTCACTTTGCGCAAGTATTAGGAACAATACTTTTTCTACTTGCGAATACTTTTTCTACGAGCGTTTTATTAAAGAATATGGTTATTAGAAATATACGAATATTTCAGTAAAAATTAAAAATTCAAAGTAAATAATTAAATTTTTATTTTAACTGATTATACAAAAAAACTATTATTAATTATTATTAACAATATTAATGTAAAAAGTACAATTAGTTGCATGTTGAAGGTTTACGGCCGATTTCAAATGATTTCTTAGGAACGTCGATGATGGTTCGCTGCTCAATGTTAAGACGAAATCTTGTGTTTTAGCTGATTGAACAGCGTCTGTGGAACAGGACATTTCATTTGGCTTCTTAAGAGTTTTTGGCTTGTTGCAGTTTAAAATTTTTTACTTAACCCCTTTTTGTAGCATGTTGATTCTTTAATGTATCCATCGGCTACCGTTGTCGATTTCCAACCGCCTAATCGCTTTATATCTATGAGTCCTTTTCCGGAATTTGCAAGTAACGTTGCAGAAGATCGCCGGAAGCTGTGGCCGGTATATAGCTGTGGATTCGGCAACTTTAAAAATGCTGCTATCTCAGAAGACATCTTCCCAAATGTATTAGTCCCAACGCATTGTTGTGTCGAAATTCCCTTTTTGAAATATACGAAAAACCGATACTTTCCGTCGTTGATCTCTACAGACAGGACATAAGTACGTGAGGTATAGTTTTTTGCGTCTGGAATCTTCACAACAATTAGGTTGCCTTTGTCCTCGATGTCGGCCAAACTTGCGGCTTTTAAAACATCGTCTGGCAATTCTTCCTCCATTCTTAGAAACTTATTTTAAACTTTTTACCAAATTTTTTGATGCTTTCGTGACATTAGAAAATGTTTGTACTTGGTTGCTGCAGCAACAAGAAAAATTCTTTGATTTTTTATTGTTTAGCATGGTGTCTATGAAATACATGGTGAATGGAAAAATATTAAAATGATAATAAAGAAAATTGATATGGGAGCCAACTAAGCGCCAAATGTATTTAAAATTCAATAAAGCACAATAAAAGAATATGTAGAATCCTTTTTTTTATTATTTCATCCAGAAGTTATAAGTACCATACATTAAAAAATCGACCATAAATACGACAAATATGCAGAACAAAAATGCGTGCGCAAAGTTAAACTTTGCGCACTCATTTGCGTGCGCAAATTAAGTAATTTGCGCACGCAAGTAGAAAAGCAGTTTTTATGGAAAAATTTAATACTTTTGAAATAAATAAAGTTTGGTTTTAGATAAAAAAAGCGTATATATCTCGTGCGGTAATGGTTTTTAGCGCCCTTTAATGAATGCAAACCTTGCCTACGGCTCGGTTTGCAAACTTCACTTGCGCGCGCTAGAATTCCAGTTACCGCATTTATATAATAAACTTTAAATAAACATCTAAAAATGTGTCTGGTTTTTACTAATCGTATCAGTTTACTGTCACATTTTTTTAAAGAAAACTTTTGAAGCTGTATTATTAACTTGTCTAAGTAATTTTTTTTATAAATAAGATGCAAGTTTAATTATTTTATAATCTTATTATGATTTTGATGTAATTGTAATCAATCATTTTAAATACGTTAATGATTTTTAATCCTTTTTTAATCCTTAAAAATCTAGTATAGCGATTATAAAAAACAAAATTTCAGCTTTTTAAATAAACTAATAAGTATTATTTCAAAAAAATGGTATACGAAATTTTTTTATAGCAGAAGTAAAAGCATATTTTAAAATGTTTTACAGATTTGTATAACTTTGGGTAATGATGAGTAAAATCGTACTGCTGTCGTAAACTTCTCTCTTTAAATGCTCTTCTATTTTTAAGATTATATACAGGGTCCTGCAGCTCACCTCCCGTCTTATGTAGCTCATTTATTATTTAATGTAAAATATTTCATATTTTGCAGACGTTACTTTTAACCTACGGTGCATTTCAGGAAAATAATTTTGGTTATACAGGGTGTCACAAAAAAGTGTGACGTCAGAATGGTGCATTTTTTAAATGAAACACTGTGTATTTTTTCATATATTTAGGTACCTCTTGTAGTCATCTATCTTCCTCCAAAATTTTGTCAACATCGGTTTAGTAATTTCAATATAAAAAAATAAAATATAAAAAAAACTGTTTTGCACCATTAAATTTAAAAATGAATAAAAATTCCAGTGGTGCTTGACTAATAGAATTAAACAAGAAACTTATTAAGTAACGTACTATCAGTCGCTTAGGTCATGTTTGGTTAATTCGAACTGTACAGGGTGTCCAAAATTTAGTGTCAAACTCTTTTAAATTTGAAAGCACTTTATTTTTCTTATTTTAAATATGAGCCCCTGTATATTTTTAGGTCTTTAGATGCAGAATTAAAAAACAAATATTTTTCTAATATAACCCTATCGAAATTCCTAACACATTAAAAATAATTCGTTAAAAACTCATATTGGCATCTATTTTAATAGTAATAACATTGAATAAAACTGATAGGTGGCTATGAAAAACAATTTATTGACATTGAAGTTTATTTTGACGTATTATAAAAATTCGAGTAAATTATTATTATTTATTAATTGAATTAAATTTATTTAAGAAAAACCTTTAAATGTTAAATAAACCTAATTTTTAATTTTTAATACTTTTGGCTAACATTTATGTAACTTTAACCAATTTCTAGGTAATAATTAACGTTGTTAGTAAACTCAAATGTCAATAAATTGTTTTTCATAGCCACCTATCATTTTATTTAATGGTATGACTATTAAAATACATGCAAAAATGAGTTTTTAACAAATAACTTTTAATGTGTTAGGAATTTCAATAGGATTATAATTAGAAATATATTTATTTTTTAATTCTGTATCTAACGACCTAAAAATATACGGGGGCTCATATTTAAAATAATAAAAATAAAGTGCTTTAAATTTGAAGAGTTTGACACTAAATTTTGGACACCCTGTACAGTTCGAATTAACCAAACATGACCTAAGCGACTGATATTACGTTACCTAATAAGTTCCTCGTTTAATTCTATTAATTAAGCACTATTGGTATTTTTATTCATTTTTAAATTCAATGGTGCAAAACAGTTTTTTTTTAATTATTTTTTTTTTCTCTTAAATTACTGAACCGATGTTGACAAAATTTTGGAGGAATATAAATGCACCAGTACGCACGTCACACTGTGTTCTGGTGTTCCTGTCTCCCTGAGAATTGAGAAGCAGACGTTGATCCTATGCCCTCCTCTCCCGGTCTAGTGACGTGGGTAGCTGCCAGGTTCTTGTTACAGGAACCATATGTTCTTTCTGGGGCCGCATCCCAGGCATTACCCTATGAAAACGGTCCTATCCGCATTCTGTTTAAAGCCAGGGAACCCTTTTTCCTATAAAGGCGATTTTGTCCGCCTTCTGTTTGGATTCAGGGATCCCTGTTTGTTCGGGATGTATTAGCCCTTCCCCGTGAAACAGGCGCCGGTGACTTCAGGGGCACCTTTCGAAACGGATTCACCCGTTTCGGCACACCAGTTTAACGCACAGGATGTCATTCACTCAACAGCACGGTATGCTGACACCTTGTGTTTATCTTAGGTTCGGATCCCGTTCCATACGCAAGCCAAAAGAGTTGCCGATAACCAGCAACTCTAGCGCATGTTCCAAAAGATCCTACTAGGCCCAACCACGACAACGACGTGTAAACACAGCGGTTGGGCCACAAAACATATAACGAGGTAGTATCGCCACGGATGTTATTTTAATTAACTACTACCTAAGTATGTCTTCCTGGCTGGAGATCAAACCCAAGTCGCCTGCGTGACAGGCAGAGACTTTGTCCATTATGCTGCCGAGGAGAAAAAGCATTTTAAAACATTTATAGTGTAATAATAAAAACTTACCAAAAAATATTTACGAAATAAAAATGCTGTGTTCAGTAAACACCCCATTCACTCTATATATCCTTAAAGCCGCCCGTGTGAGTGATTTGGAATAAATAGCGCACTTAAAAATTGTTGGGGGTATTGCACGGTAGATCTTAAAGAGTTGACTTCTAAAGTTCTCCCTCCCGAGAAGAGATTTTTAGAGTGGGCAGGCGTAGGTTGGCTTTGGGTTTTTTGTTACACATTTTACTGGTTGGTTGTTAATTTTTATAGATATTTTACGTTTTTGTTTTATGAGAGTTATTTAACCGGTATCGTGTAACCTATATTTGTTATGAAAATACCAAAAAAATCTCATCGCGTGGTACAAGATGGCCAGGGCAATGTTATTGTGAACAAGTATATTCGTATTCGTCATATTAAAAAAAAAAACATAAAGAAATTACTTTAAATAAACCCTAAACATTAAGCAAATAAATAAATTGGGTTAGGTTTTCAAACTCCAGTTATGGTTGGGTTAGGCCATGTGATCAAAATTCTACTCCAATGCCACTTCAGCTCCATTTTTATTCCCGAACCGCCCTAAAGTTTTTATTATCATTATTTTTTTGTGCACACTGCTGAAAAACTTCCCATTTACAAATAAAATTGCTCGAAAATGTGGAATGATATTAAACACGACAGAATATATTATACATCTTTCTAATTACGGTATAATTCAGTAAACTTATTTTCCTAAAGGAATGTCATACATAGAAATTTAAAAAGAAAATTACTCTGAAATTAGTAAAATATACATATTTTTTTATTTATTAAGTAATTAGTAAACAGTAATGGGTCTGTTGCATAATATTTAGTTTGATCCTTAAACACGTCCAGTGGCGGATCTAGGATTTTTATTTTTTTTTCCAAAAAGTAAGACATGGGACGGACCCAACACCAAATGTATACCAGAATTAACTGGCTTCAAAAAGAACACTTTGGTAAAAAAAAATTAATTTTGAAATTTGCGAAAAAATTTTATTTGGGATCCCCCCCAGAAAAAAAAGGAAGCAAATCCCTTGTTTGTATTTTTTTCGTTAATATGATAAAATTTTATTGTCAAATCCCAATTTTTTTAAGTAATAAAGTTTTAACTGGCTATGGTTTTTAAAAAACATGGATCATTTTGCGAAGCTTGGGATATAATGATAAAATTGGATCAAATTTATGAAAAAAAATTGCAAATAAAGAATTTTTGGGAGGGCTCCCAAAAAATTAATTTTTGTTGAAAATTCCAGAATAAAAATTTTCTTTACCAAAGTGTTCCCCTTGAGACCAATACTATCTGGTCCGTAAACTAAACTAGACATGCTTTCTGGAGAGTTTGGTTAATGGTTAATATTTTGGTGTTTTATTTTTCTCGCTATCGCTATCTGTTTAAGAGATATGAATTTTTAAAATAAACATTACACGTTTTGATCAAGTCTATTTTTAATTAAAACAGAGGAGCTTTATTCCAGTTGCCGGTCTTCTGGCCTGTAAATTGACTTCATTAAGTCTTCTTCCTACTGTTATTTTATTGACAGCAACTTGACAAACTCTTTAAAGTTCGTTTCTTATCACAACTGTACTGGTATGCCGATCTCTTAAAACTGAGAGTCTAATAGAGCGATCATCAAGGGCGGAAGTAGCACGATTTCTTCCATAACTTTCAGTTTCACGAAACCTTGCAAAGGCTCTTACTACGCTAGATTTTGTAAATCCCAAGCATATCCGCCACTTCCCTATAGGAATACCCAATATCATGAAGAACAGCCGCTCTAGCTAAATCTTCGGACGACAAAGGCATCGTGAAATAAAAATAAATTCGAAATTCACCCATGAAACGTTTTAAATGCTCGAAATGTCGGATAAAACTGTTTGACAAATGTAGAATACGTTTCCAAGAAAACCTAAACATTCAAACAAATTCGACAGTATTTTTAATAATTATTGCAAAAAGTGTAATGTTTATTTCAAAAATGTATATCTTTTAAACCAATAAAGATACCGAGAAGAATAAAACACCAAAATGTTAAACATGAACCAAACTCTGCATAAAAGCATATCTAGTGTAGTTTATATTGCAAAATTACTCTACAGAGTGTTACAAACTTAAGAGAAAAAATGTACTTTTTTATTTTCTTGTATATTTTAACATGTAAAAAGAATTTTCAAAAACTGAAAAAATTATTTAAAAACGAAATAATTATTTACATTAAAAAAACATTGAAATCGTACCATGGAAGAAAAAGTTATCATTCATAAAATTTGATCTTAATTTTGGTTGTCCCCGAATTTTATGTCGGGGAGTTTGTTTGGTGTGGGTTCCATGTTTCACTTTTTAAATCAAATATTTAAAAAATAGATCCGTCACTGAATATGTCTTTTCCTTTGCCTAGTAAAGAACTATCTGCAAAATATCTTTTCTGGCCTTTTAAATTTGATGTCAGACCAAAACGACTTGTTAGTTCAATAAATGAAGTCCGAAGAAACCCCAAACCTGAAGATCAGGTTGGGCCGTCACAATTTTTTTTTAATTTGCAGGTATTAATGTGTACATTAATCTCTAAAAATGGCCCCTTAAGAGCCCAGAAATCCGATTTTTCATCTATTTTGGCCGATATCTCTCGAAACATGACACGCAATTTATGTTTAGACGAAAATATAGAGCAGTTCCTTAGCTGCAAAAATTATTTCCATCACTTTTGTCAAAAATTTAATAGTCTTTGAGATAACCGGCCATAAACGCGCCGCGTATTTTTTGCACCTGTCCCGCATCTCGAAAGGCGCTCTAAGCTACTTACACTTTCAAGCGGACGGACTAATTTTTAAATTACTTACCTAAAGATGCATATTTCTTAATGATTTAAAGTTCATATGAAAGAAGGAACCTAAAGCTAAAATAACTTTTCACTGTTTCCTTTTTTTGTTTCTCTAGAATATTAAAAACCCGAGCCAAAATTAGTTTTTACTCGATATTTTGACCTTTCTATCAATCAGTTACTTTTTTTATAAAGAGTAATGTTACCGATTCCTTTTTGATAATGGGGCTTTGGAAGGTGTTTAATACATTCCGAAAGACTCAATAAATATTTTTTGTGTATTTTTATGAACAACTTGTTTTTCTTAGGGCGGTTCTTTTAGATATTCGGAGTTTTTAAAAATGCTCGGGTTTATCGCTAATTAATATATATTCAAGAACCATATCGGCTAACATGCAATCATTCAAAAGCTTAGATTGTCCCCTTTTCGATAGCATTCTTGTTTTTTTTTCAAATTTTTATTTATATATATATATATATATATATATATATATATATATATATATATATATATATATATATATATATATATATATATATATATAAAAATAATATATATATATATATATATATATATATATATATATATATATATATATATATATATATATATATATATATATATATATATATATATATAATTGTTAACCTTAAAAAATTTGTACACGAAGAGAAAGTAATTATCAAAAAAAAATGGAGTTTTTATTGAGGTGAGAATTTTCTCGATTTTCCGGCAAACTAGAAAAACTTGGAATAAAAGAAGAACGTCCTGGGAAGGGGACAATCTAAGCTTTCGAATGATGTGCATTGAAAGCTGATACGGTCTTTGAATATTTATTAATTGCCTATTAATTTCCGATAGACCCGAGCATTTTCGAAAACTCCGAAAATAAAAAAAAACCGCCCTAAGAAAAACACGTTGTTTATAAAAATACACAAATATATTTATTGAATTTTGCGGTATGTATTTAACACCTTCCAAAGAACCATAATTTAAAAGATTTCGGTGAAATTACTTTTTATAAAAAAATATGAACAAATTAATAGGAGGGTCAAAATGTCGAGCTAAAACTAACTTTGTCTCGAGTTTTTAATATTCTAAAGAAACGAAAAAAAAAGGAAACAGTAACAAGATATTATTGCTACACGTTCCTTCTTTCATCTAAACTTTGAATTATGCAAAAATATGCATTTTTACGTGAGTTATTTAAAAATTAGTCCGTCCGTTTGGAAGTGTAAGTAGCTTAGAGCACCTTTCGAGATACGAGGCAGGTGCAAAAAATACTCGGCGCATTTATGGCCGATTATTGCAAAAACTATCAAATTTTTAACAAAAAAGATGGAAATCATTTTTGCAGTTGGGACAAATGGGCAACATATTAAATGTAAAGAAAAATAACACAATAAAATTTTATCGCAATTAACACAAAAAAATGCAAACAACTGCTTAAATCTCTATAATCTGTTTATTATCGCTTAAGAAAAACACCTGATAAGTAATCAGGATTATCGACTTTCTAAACCAATGCAATACATTTGTTGTTGTAACCATAGTTACTGAGTATTTAGACCAATGCAAGACAATTCTTGTTCATGTTTTTTTGTTAAACAAAAATAAATAAATTATAGCATTCTATTTTTTAAACAAAACAAATGGAAATAACACATATCCTCTCTTACTGTTCCATACTCTATTCAGAGTGAAGGCGTTCTCTCGCGCATATCTGTGTTGCGTACCAATTGCTTTTACACAGATATGTGGAACCACCGGCTTAACGTGCCTTCCGAAGCACAGCTGAGACAAGCTATGAAAAAGTTCAATGGACAATGCAAGAATCGTATCCGAGTCTCCACGGTGAGAGGCTGGTACGCTGCCACTACACCAGCTCGACCACAACACTTATCCATGGACTGGAAATTCAAAGTGCACTTGCTAGGTTACTCACTCCGGTCTCATCCAAGATGTGATATCGAAATTTAACCGCCGTGACTTATGTCAACTAGGCATCGAGAATATGTGTGATTAGTCCCTTGTGACGTCAATATCGTTTTGGCGCCAACGTTTTGTAGTAGCGTAGCCCTGTTATAAAATTTTGTATGAAAAAAGAATTCGGTAGAACTAAAATTTGGGTGCAAAGGGTTATTTTAAGCCTATCAAAAGATATGTGCAAGGGAACTACTGCATTTGTGACCACTCGTTGTGTTACATCCTGATACTTGCTTAGAACTTCTTTAATAAAACATTATTTTCTTCTTAAAAACAAGAGAAGCCTTGCGTGTGTGCCTTATTAAATAATTTTCTTAATAAACTGTTATTTGCAACATTAAGGAAATTACACGGCTTGTTCCGGGCTTCTAACGAATGACAAATGATTCGGGCATAATGCCGTGATTAACAATAATATAGGACTCTGATGAAAATAGTAGGTTAGAAGATTGTTATTATGTCCTAAAATTAAAAAAGTTACTTGTATTTAATTATAAATGATTATATAGTGACGTCATGAGGCAAAGATTATAATTAAAAACTATAGTTTTGATATCTTTAGCTTGTTAGAATAAAATAGTATGCAATAATGGCTTTAGTTTTAACTTTATACTACGGTGTAAAACACGCTGAAAACTACATCTAATCCGCTTATAGTGGAGCCACAAATAATGAATCTTAAAAGGACTCACAATTAACAAGTAATATCCAAGACATAAGAAAGAAAAACTAAATGTCAACTCCGTATTTATTGCTTAACTCATACATTTAACGGATTTGACATGTAAAGTTTCCTTAGCCCTAGTCTAACATCTAGAAGATACTTATTTTATTTCCCAAAAATTAAGGAAAGTTAGCAAGCTCACAAAAAAACAAAACCAATATACTTTAACTCCAGTGTTCCTTAGAAGTGACTTGCCAGTGATTGTCCGAGGTTATTTAACGGGGCCTGAATAGGGTTATATTTGTAGCTTTCTTTTTATCAAAAATATTGTTAAATATCCAGCATGTGTATTTTTTTCCGTAGAATCTAAAAGAATACCCTAGGAACTAATTTAATTAAAACATAATATCATTTAACCTTATATATTGGTTCATTTCTATAAGTGTCCCATTTTATTAAATTTTTGGATTAATATTGTTTGATTAATATCAAATATGTTTTACTTTATGTGTAATAAAAGTAGTAATAATAGCCAGCCTTGACAAAATATTAACTGCTTTTATCTCTGTATTTTGGATCTTTATGTTACATTTTTCCATTTTCTGATTTAAACTGAAAATTTCTTATATGGATTAAATTATTTCTGTAATCACTTAAAATGTCTGCATGTCATTTCTATTGAAACGTACCATAAAAATTAAATTCTTTTAAAAACAAACCAATAAATAGCTTGTTTCATAAAAAAATATCATTTTTAAATTGTGCATGTCTTTTTTTATTACATATAAGTACACTTAGAAAAAGGATTATTAGAGAAAGAAGATTTTAAAAAAATGTCAAAAAATAAAAGGTTTTCATTAAAAGATTTAAAGCTCTCTTTCACTTCCACTTTTGCCTTTAAGTAATAACAGGATGATTTAAAATTAAGGCACAAAAGAATTGTTTTCTACCTTAACAGTAAATTCTTGCACATTTTATTGGCGTCTAAAAATTAAAAAATAAATACAATATAATTAGGCTACAGCTTGTATTCGTAATTTAAAATAAAAGTCCATTCAAAACGCGGGTCCTGGGTGCCTATTTTCGCTGCAAATGGAGACCACTTTCAGGTACGTTTTTTGGGTCGCTGATTTCGAATTATAAGGTCCCGAAGCTCGGAAATTCTGGTATCACCCGTAAAAATGCAAAAAACACCCGTTTTAGGGTTTTTTTTAAGAAAATCTTATAAAAAAAGTTATAAAGATGCTCTTTGGGCACCTAGAAAATTCTTCCAGGGTGCGTTTTTTGGGTCGCTGATTCGAATTTGGGTCCCCCCAAAACCTTTGAACATTGGCGTCACCTCTAAAAGGGTAAAAACACCCTTTTTAGGGGTTTTTTAGGAATAATCTTAAAATTTATAAAAATTATTTAATATTAATAAAAATTTGTATTTTTTATCACATTATATTAATTTGAGCCTAGATTAAATTTTCACGGTAATTCATTGGGGGTAAAACAACCCCTAATCATCCCTTAAATATTATACAATTAAAAAAATGGAACAAAAAGTTGTGCTTTCTGCCTAAAATATGATAAAATAAAAAGTGCCCAAAAATAATATACATTTTGCTTTAGATTTTGAATAAAAGCCAATTTTCTATTTATAAAAAATTGTTAGGGGTGACGCTGGGGTTCAAAGGATTTGGACCGCCGAATTCGGAATTAACTACCCAAAAAACGTACCCTAAGAGTATTTTCTAGCTGCCTAAAGAACATTTTCATAAGTTAAAAAAAACGTAAAAAGGGTGTTTTTGCCCTTTTAGGGGGTGGCGCCGGGGTTCCAGGGTTTTGGGACCCCAAAATTCGGAATCAGTAGTCAGTACTTACAGCTAAATTGGGCACCCAGGATCCGCGTTTGAATGAACTATTTATAGATACTGGAAACTAAATTTAACATTTTTTGTTTTCGGATTGTTCTGTTGTCTTGTGCGGCCGAGTATGATCGCGTTGTTAAATTTAGCAATGACTTAGCAATTGTTAAAAGTTAACAACGGTTTAGAATGTTTAACAAAACGTCATTGTCAGTGTTATTCAATGGTTTAAGTAGGCAACCTGTCAAAATCTGACATTTTGTTAAACATTCTAAACCGTTGTTAACTTTTAACAATTGCCAAGTGTTAATATGTCTTAAAATATTGCATAAAGCTTAGGCCTAATTTGGACATGAAATTTAAAAAAAAAAGTGGGGTAAAAATAAATTTTCTATAATATTTGGATCGATGTTTTAAAGCCTTAAAATTGTAAGACATGTCCGTCGAACAAAAAAAAACCTTTAAGGGTTAGTTCTAGTTAATTCTGGTTGACACAATACTGAGAAAATATAACTTGTAATTATCTGAGACTAAAAAGCACTCTTGTACCCTTAGGATGTTATTAGGAACTTTAAACAAAGGGGAAAACCTTTAATGTTTTTTATTTGTATAATATTCCGACCTGTCTTCTTAGCATTGTTTTTTATTTAATTCATTACTTAGCCTTTTTGTTTAATATTTCTTGTATTATATTTAAAAAGCTACTTGGTTAAAAATTAGTAGCGCAGAGCTCTGTAATTATAAAAACTAACTAAAATTTAACTTCCGGCAATCTCTTATTAAAGTTTTTAAGTAGCCTTAAGCAAACCTTTTATAACTCTAATTATCAAGTTATTTTCTCTAAGCATTTGGTTATTATTTTTAACGGTATAGAATCTTTACTGTTTTTACTTTGATTAAATAATTATGCATAATTAAATTTTTACTTAAATAATCTTAAGCTAATAGACCGGAATCCAGTGTTTTTGATAATTTTTAACAAGCTAAAACTTTGTGAGTGGCTTTGTTTCGACTAGTCGCCCAAATTCTGACTGCAGTAACGTTGGACCGTCATAGTACTGCTTCCGAAAAACCTCCAAACATGCCGATTTTTCAGGTGTTGCAAAATTGATACCTAACAGGTTAGAATTAACATATTTTGTTAAGATGTTTATGAAAAGGAAAAATATTTGTCCTACAAAAACTATGTTAGGTATACCAAGTCCTCCACGTCAAACATGCCGAAAAAACTTATGGGTATAACCTTATCACTAACAAGCTAATTTTTTTAATATTGTTTAAGACATATTTTTAAAAATTATTCACAGTATTGTCCTACAAATGGGTCAATAGGATTTTGTAGTCCTACAACTTAAGTATGTTAATTTCAGAGGTGGTACTGTACTCATTAATAACAGTGGGACAAAAGTAGCAGATGGTAGGTGAGTATATTCCATGAAGAAAAAATGAACTCTCCTACAAAAATAGTGATAGGCAGAGCTAGTCCTACAAATGTTCTAAATTTTTTTTTTATAAGATTGATTGGATTTTATACAATAGTTTGATATTTTGACAACGAAAAAAATATTGGGCACCTCCTAAGGAATGTAAAATTTCTTGTAGAATGAGAATCTATACATAGATTTGACAAATTATTACGTAGATAGTCGGAAAATTGGAGAAACAGGTTTTTTTTTAAAGGCAAGTAAAGTCAACTTTTATTCAGATTTTACTCCTTTAACTTTGAATAAAATAAATCCAAAATTGTATAACAATTCTTTGGAACATTTAGAAGGGCAATCATGTGCTTCTTACCAAGATTTGCTGAATGTTTTTTCTCTTGTCGAAAAATTTTTGAAAAAATTTGAAAAAAGAATCACATACTTGCCCTTCGTAATGTTACAAGGATTCGAACACCAATTTTCAACTTAATTCGTGCAATATTTTTTTACTAAGATTGGAATAAAAAATAAAACTGCTTTTAAAAAATTTATATAAAAAAAATAAATCAAAAGTTAGAATTAAAAGAAGCATCATTTTTGTAATATCAAAATATTGAAAAATCAGAATCATAGTTAACTTTAAAAATCCCTGAAAACCGAAATTGATGCTCCTTCTGATTTTTACTAGATACTTTTTTCTGAAATAAGTATTTATTTTAATTTAATATATTTTTTTTAACAAGTAAGAAAATTGTCTGGATATAATAATTGTTCTTTATCACTTTCTACGTCAGAATCATCATCAGTGACTTTGGTATTATCATCATTTGTACCTTTTTCGTTGTCATTGATTTCACTTTCATCTTGTCTTGTGGCTAATAAAAGAATTAAATATTTTAATAAACTGTAGTGAACTAATGTAAAAGGTAATATTATCGAAGAAAATTATTAATCGAATACCGTTAAAGGCAGTAGATAAATCTTTAAAAAATGGGCTTTGGATCCATCGAACCAGTAATATGCAAAGCAATTATCAATTTACTTCAACTATAATGTTCTGTTTTTTTTTTCTGTTGGATATCGCATGTAAGCATATGTGTATGGTGCCACTTGCGATATAAACAGTTCTCTTGATCTGTTGTAACAATTCTTCTTTACAAAGCGGTAGATTTGAGGCATTCATCAATTTTTTTCAAAACTTTCTTACTATAGCTTTTAGACTTATAATTTTTTTCAAAGACCTTGAAACGTTCTTAGATCTATATTATTTTTTTGATTTTAGACTGTCCATTCTGCACATATATACATATACATATACATACCCGAGCTAATGCAGAATTGGTTAAAGTTTTTGCTGATCTTAAAAAAATGGTACCTAAAACTGGCTAATTTTAGAAAAGCAATGAATTTTTTTAATTTACCGTTGCGGTTGCGCCATGCTGCGGTAGGTTTACAGACCTAAAAATAATTACCAGCTATTTCCCTTGACCACTTTAATTAAAAATATTTTGCCCCAACTCTGTGCAATAAATAGTTTCCGAAATACAGCCGGAGTCCTTTCTAATTTGGATACCCAATACATGTGTATACATTATTTACAAACCATAATTCATTAACAGTTTAATATATTTTAATGATTTGTATTATTATCATTACAGTCTGACTAGTATACATATACGTAACATCTTTTATTTGTTATCTTTTTATACAGGATATAAAAATTTATTAAAATTAGTATAACATATGTTTATTTAAAGGTAGTTGTATTAGTTAGTTGTACACTTGGTCAATTAGCGATTCGTATTAAAAAATGCAGTTTTACCATTTTACTTTAATAACCCAAATTTGACCTTATAACTAAAAAGGCTTAATTTTTTTTTAATTTTAATTAATTCCCATTAAAGAATATAATAATGTAATAAAAAGATAAAGAAAATAGTTAACTGTGTCCTGACCGTTCATTTTTTTTATATAATGTTGTGAAATTTGAACCGAAGTCTGCAATTTTATCTATTATTTTAATTGTACGACAAATGTTTAATTGTAATTTAAATATTATTTTTAAAATACAAAACAAAATTCAGCTTGTTAGTAATGAGTACAATAGCACCCCTGAAATTGGCATATTTAGGTTGAAGGACTACAAAATCCTATTGACCAATTTGTAGGACAATACTGTAAATAATTTTTAAAAATATTTTTTAAACAATATTCAAAAAAAGTAGCTTGTTAGTGATGAATTTATACCTGTATGTTTTTTCGGCATGTTTGATGTGGAGGACTCGGTATACCTATCATAGTTTATATAGGACAAACACTTTTTCTCTCTTTTTATAAAAATCTTAACAAAATATGTTAGAATTAACCTGTTAGGTATCAATTTTGCAACACCTGAGAAATCAGCATGTTTGGAGGTTTCTCGGAAGCAGTCCTATCATGGTCCAGTGTTGCTGCAGTCAGAATTTGGGCGACTCGTCGAAACGAAGCCACTCACAAAGTTTTAGCTTGTTATTAATCATCACAAAAAAAGCTCCGGGATCTCGGTCCATATTTTAACAATATTAATTTTTAAAAGTTGTTATAGTTAAATAAGAAATTAGGGCCCTGGCAGACCAATACTGATTATGTCATATTGAAGGCGAATAGTAACAAAATGGTAACAACATAATTAAACTTATAGACTTTAACAATATGGAGAGGACGTCATACAGTTGTGCCAAGGTCAGCAATTAATAAAAGTCAAGAAAAGGTTTCCAAACAAGCCATTTTGCAGTTCTACAAAACAAGATAGGTCACGATCTAACTGTTCGCTTACGATTACCTTTTTATAACAATTAAAATAATTCAGCAGAGAAAACCCTATACCGACAGTCGAGAGTCTGGAGTTGACATTTAAGATTTGGGGCTAGGGGTCAGACTTAGGTGCCCCTATATTGAGTTAAGTAGTGACGCATTAAGTCAGGTATTTTTTGTTTTTAAGTATTTAAGTATTCCCTTAATAGTTTTCGAATCTGAACTCGAGTCCAGGGACTTGCATTGGTATTCGGATATTAATGCTGGTATTCACATTCTTGATTGAACGCGAATACTCTTTCAAACTTAAGTTTGGGCTGTTGGCTTTAGCCATACATCTGATCCTTCAAAATATAAATGCAAACGACAAAACGATAAAACAAGTGTTGACAGGATAAGCTTTACATTGACTTTTTTATATTTGAACACCTAGAATACTTGAACACTTGTTTATCTAAATATTGTTATTCGGTACTCGAGTACTTTTTTGTATTTGAATGCCTAAACTCTTTAAATATTGTAATTAGGGGTACTTAAGTTAACTAGTTAAGCTGATTTAAATACCCAGTATGTATTTAAGTCAGCTTGACTGGAGCCATCACTAAAGGAAAGGAAGTAAGTAATAGGCAAGTTTTAATAAATAATTTAAGTAAATTTTGTCTAAAAAGCCGGTGGTAAACTTTTCATCAAAAGTTGATAGATTTTTTAATTTTAAAGGATTTTTTGGAGTTTTATCTTTATTTTTTTAGAAGAACTGCAAGTTTATAAGGGTCAATCGATTTTATGTATCACAGGATCTATAGCCTGGGACCAGGACCAAAGCGAGCCCATCTAAGCAAGTACCTACATAGATTTTTTAATAAGATAAAAAAATTAAAAGTTATAGCAATGTGTATCTTACTCTCGTTATGGTAATTGTTCTTGGAAATTTAGTGCTCAGCAGTTTTTAAACTTTTTTTTCTATGGTTACTTTAAACCAATGGATCAGGATATAAAAAATAAACTATAAGTAAATTTGCTTGCGCTTACAATAGATTTACTGATTTTTTTTGATAAAGATTTATTACTGAAAATCACCTGCTACCCTTACTCTGCACTAAAGACCTGTATTTTTGTAAATCCTATATCTGACACAAAGGATGATTACCAGGTTAACTGACGTTTATTTAAAAATTTAATACTTGCCCCAGTTTTATGTTTTTATCATATTAACGATATTCCCCATATATGTGATTTATACTTTTAGTAAAAGTCTCTTTTTTTCTAATATATATTATGATACCAATAGTTCTGTACAACGTTATTGCTTTTAAGGCACAATCCTGTAGATGATTACGAAAAAATAACTTAGAGACAAAAATCATTCTATAGTTATTTAAAATATTGATAGAAATCTTATATACACATTAGACCCAGAGCTTGCGCTGCCAAAAAGCTTTAACTATCGCCACTGTCATGTCATTAAAAATAATAAAAAAGATTTATTTAAAAATAAATTACAGTAAAAAAAAATTTTAAAACAACTTAGTTTTAAAATCAAGCGATTTGAATGAAGCGTACCATTCTGAATAAAAAAAAATGAAATAAAAATAACTTAATAGGTCACAAAATCATTGAAGGTGTATTTGTATTTATATTTATTTTTAAGTAAGCAATGGAATATATGGTGCATCATTTAAAAATTAAAAGCCTCGGTCAAACTGTTGTGTTTTAAAACAAATAAATATATCACAATAAGGAGATTTATCTACTATATTTAAATATCTATCAAATTTTGTTTTTTCATTTTCTAGAAATAAAAAAGACCAAAGAACGAGCTTTCTCTGAGAGCCACCACGTATATTGTATCTGGTCGTGTTAATATTGTTTAATTATATAAAATTACAGTTCATTGATTACAAATCAAGGAATTTTGCCCTGGTCGACAATGATGAAACTACAGGGTTAAAGCTTCGACATTTTAGGGTCTTCGGGATAGTAGTATTTTATACACGTCTGTAAACATTTAATCCCTTTTATAAATACTACGTTACGCTTTAAACGATCCATATCAAATTTCAAACAAATTACAATCCAAAAAGTTTAAAACTTTGTAGTAAAAAACAATTTCTGGTTTTATTAGCACAAAAATTGTTAAGTTGCGTTTCTGCATTTGCAACTGTATTTCATAAAGTTTTAAACTTTTAAATAAAATAACAAAAATAGTTATTTACTACAAATATTATTAGGTTTGGGTCCTGAATTTTTTTATAAAATATAACTATTTTTTATGCGAGAGTTTAATTACTTAATACGCTATTTTAAAAAGGCATTTTATAACATATTTAAAGGACCCGGCACAATCCTCATGGAAAATGGGTTTCGGCCAACTTATTTCAAGCTTTGCAAATTGATAGTTTATAACACGGTGATCAAAAGTATCAATGGGCATCACCAAAGCCTGCCATGTAAGCTGTTTACGAGTTGTAAACCCTCTTTAATCGTGAGTTCCCTAACACACCCACCTAATCAAAAACAACACAATTCAATAACTCTTGATCTCAAAAAAGAACCTTTACCCTAACAACCTGCCCAACACCACCCCATCCAAAGCCTACCATGTAACTTTTTCCTGCTTACTGGTAGTAAAAGCTTTTGTTTATAAATTCCATTCTGTGTGACTATTAACACGTAAACAGGAAAAAGTCTCATGACAGGTTTTGATACAGCGCAGCGTAGGAGGGTGGTGGGGAGGTTAAATTGTTATAGTCGAAGAGTATCGGGTAGTGAGTGAAGTTGGAGGGAAGTGCGAATGAAGGTTATATTTTTGAAGTCAAATGGTATTGGGTTGGGGTCGTTTAGGTGGCTTTGTTGGTGGTGGTTAAGAAGGTGGAGGAAGAAGGTTGAATATTTGGGGATTGACAGCCTTAAGTCGAGTGGCTGTGTGGGTTCCACTACAGTATTAAATATTTAGGTAAGACAATTTACCAATAATCAGTCCAATGATTTCTCCCAATTTTTGGGGTGATTTTGGAGGTGTTGGGGGGTCATTGGGTTTCGTGTTCATTAAGACAATTGATAAGCGTGTGGAAAACTATCAATTTGAAAAGTTTCAAAAAAATTGTCCAAAACCCATTTTTGATAAGGATTGTGCGGGTCCTTTAGTACATAATTTTTAATCTGTTATAAGTCTTTGTAAACACAAAAAACATTACAGCTAAATAGTTTAAACATATTATAAAATATAGCGAATGATTTTAAAATGGTGGACAACAAAAATATACAAAGTAAAAGATTACGGAGATTCTCTTGCTTTATTTTTCACTAATAGAAAATGGACTGCTGGGCTCAAACATGTACCAGAATTGAAGATGATCCACATAAGGAACCAACAAAAGTGCATCAACTCCAACAATTATTTAAAAGTTATGTGATGTGGTATAAGACAACGGGCGAGTTAAGAAACGTGAAATTGTTGTGACAATAACAGTTTTAAAAGAATGTATTGGATATATCAGGAACATAGAATTGCTGCGGCAATGCTGTGTGCTATTCTAAAGAAATTTGCATAAAATTTTTGACCCGTATTTAAAACGTTTTAGCAGAAATTATATTGATTAAGGGCATTTTGTTACTTGATAAGAAGGAAAAACTGTAAATGCTTATTTCCTTAGTCAAATATATATATAATATAAAAAAGTTATAGAAGAAAAATCTATTTTTCATCGGGAATATGCACCTGAACACAAAAGTGTTTTGGCATTGGAAACATTAGGATATCTGAACTATAAATTGTTAAAACACCGTTCCCATTCTTCCCATTTGGCATCTCTGTTCTAAACTGAAAACCTTCCTCGTAGGATTTTGTTTTAATGAAAAAGTAATAGCTGTTGTAAAATGGCATTTTGGTGATCTGCGGATTATGGATTTAAAACGTAATTATATATATATATATATATATATATATATATATATATATATATATATATATATATATATATATATATATATATATATATATATATATATTTTTTTTATCTTTGTGACAACTCACGAAGGATTTGCATATACATATATACTCCTAAATACCAGAGTACCGTGAGTGCCGGGTTTTCCGATGTTTAACCCATCTTTTATGCCCCAGTTCGTCAACGCTGAAGCACTGAAACATGCAAATATTGATTTACAGCACCTTTTAGACAACGCGGTAGTGCCACCACGGACGTTATTTTAAATAAGTACTACCTAAATATGTCTGCCCGCGGGGTGGGATTCGGCGCGGAGCCGAGGCTCTGACCTACTACCGAATATTTATATATATTATATATATATATATATATATATATATATATATATATATATATATATATATATATATATATATATATATATATATATATATATATATATATATATATATATATATATATATATATATATATATATATATATATATATATATATTATTTATCTTTACCTACATTTAACTAGAGTTATCCACATTTTTATGTTTGGAAATAAACCATGTCAACACTTTAATTCATTTAACTAATTTCGAAATTCAAGTGTTTTACTTTACCAGAAAAGTTTTTGTGTTACATACCACATAGATAAGAATAACATCCCTAAACTTTGTTTCGTATATAAACTTTTCATTATAGGATTTATAAAAATATTGATTTTGTCAATCTCACTGGATTACTAGTTAATCAGATTTCCGGTCTTGTTCTACTAAAATCTTCAACAATTTGTCCTAAAACTAAGTGTTTTATAGTCGTAAGCAAAAACAATTACTTTAAAGAAAATATCCCTGCAGAGATGTTCTTTTTTTTTTAATTAAAATTTACTAACGTTATATTTTATTTTTAGAATGCTTTATGTAAAAATATATTTTAGAAATTTCGTAAATCATAAGAAAAATTTTACGAGTTATTTTTGTAAGAATTGTGCAAGGACTTATATTTCTAATTAAAAGTTTAGCACTGAAATTGTTAAAAATGTACATTTTTTACAGAGGAATTGAAAAAACGCGTGGGAATTAACGCAAAACAAATTTTGGGGTAAATATTTTCAGTTCAGGCTAAGAATCAAATAAGTCTATATATTTATCAGGTTTGTTTTAATATTTTGGTTAACTAAAATGTTATATTTCTTATACATTAATATCCAAAACAAAAAAAACTATGTGATATTTATTATAAAAAGTCATAAACATTTAGGGTTTACTGTAAATAAAAGATAATTTATAACTCTATGTCTTTATTAAAACTAACATAATATGTGAAGCAATGTTGCTTTCTTTATTATTTATAAGAGCTGATGTTCTTCTTCCTGTTTTTGTATTAAGCCACATTTTTTTGGCCATGGTGATCTAACCTTTTCCAGCCTTTAAGTTGTTTGGAAAAATTTCGAAAGGGTAAAAAAATAAATTTAACTCTTTCAGATCTTACTTATCGATATTAAATTATAATTAATATTGTTGTTAAAATTTTTTTGCCTTAAAAGATGTATTATATTATTTTAAATTTATCGTTGCTGGTTATATTAATAACCATTCATTTTCCAATGTAAACAGAAAGAATTTTTTTTATGTTTAGTCCTGAAAATACCCATAAAGTACTTGATAACATAAAAAATGAATTAAACCCACGCTAGATAAAGCTAGAAAAGCTATTTCGTATTCAAATATAAGGCTCCTTTATTTGCTTTTATGTCATGTAGCGTAGCACAAAATAATCCATAGGGGTCAGTAAAGTTAGTGACTTATAGCACTTATATAACAAGGACACATAATGTAGCTATGTTGGACACAGCAGGTTTAATTCTATACAGAATGTTTGGAAATAGGGCTTACAAAAAGATAAATGAACAAGAAAGTGAAATATGCGCAAAAAGTTACTCTAATAACTAGTAGATTAAGTTGTTGCCTAAAAAGTAAATAAGATTGGCAATATTAAAAATTTAATTTATTACGCAAAAAGCATAAAAGCGAAAAACAATTGTTAATGACTTTATTTGTTCTGATTGTTTAATAAAAGAAAATATACTTTTTTTGTTGTTCTATATATTTAAAGGAATTTCTGATTTCTTCCAGGGATATTGGACAGCCTCGGTAATACTTTTAGTACTTCAGTATTATTTGGTATTGGAGTAGCATAAACACTTTGTTTGAAACGGCTCCATAAAAACATATTGGCTATGGTGAATTCGAAGCTTCGAGGGAGTCACAATATTGGAACATTTCTATCAATTCATCCTGGCCCAAATCTGCGGTTAGGCCATTCTTTTTCCTAACGAGCGCACTATGCTAAACTAGAATCCTGTTAAAAATTTATTTATGGATGAAAATTTATTAACAAGTAATTTAAATATTTCCTAAAATATGTTTCTACTGTTTAATTAATAAGCACGATATTTTGTTGCAAAAACACGAATCTATAATGTTATCTGTTAAGTATTGTACTAGCGTTATTATTTTAAATATGGGAATTTTTCAAGGCCAATGCCTCATTAGCAAAAATGTAATATTATCAAAGAACATAAGCATTAAAAAATGAATATTTTTATTTTAAATTTCGTCTTCTGGCAAAAAAAGGTATTTTGCTTCGTCTCTTTCTGTTCATGTTTAAGAGAGATTTTTTAAAGCGGAAATATTTTTCTTTCATTAGGGGTTTCTTACTAAAGCGTTTTTTACATTTTTTTTTTTTGCACTCTTTCCAATAGACACTACAGGATTTTCTGTAACAGGTTGAACAACTAAGACTGTGACGGCATCGCTAGGATAATATATATATATTTTTTTAAAGTTCAAAACCGAACTTTTACTTTTTTGGTATATAATTTATTTCTTTATACCAGCAGAATCAATAGAGGTTAGTGACTTGCGGATCAAATAAAACGAAGTTCCGTTTTGCACGCTGCGGGTTTCAGCAGAAAGTAAAAATAAATATAATGTTGTTTTCGCTATATGTTATTTGTAAAATCATATGTATAGTAACATACATTTTATTGGTATTTTTAAATAATATTTTATTTACCCATTTTTAATTAGAATGAATTTATAATACATAGGTGTTTAGTATTTTTTTAAAGGAGTTTTATTGTTTTATACGTTCAATTGGCAGTAAACCATTAAAACAAACGGGAAGTGCTACTATTTAAAGGGTGCACCTTTGAGATAGGTGTGAATTTGACCACCTTTCAATTTTTTTTTTAATTTAACTCAAATTGTATGTACTTTTTGTATACATACGTTAACAGAAACATTGTTTAAAATTAAATTTCCTTTCTAAATATTTCATTTTTTTATAAAACATATATTTAAAACATAAATTAAAAAAAAAAAAAAATACATTTTTTAATTTTTTTTTTTTAATTTTGCCCCATAACTTTTTCCGCGTAAATTAGCTATAGTAATTACTTTACAGAAAAAGAAGAAGTTATAATGTTTTTTTATTGGTACCTTATTTTGCCTAAATAAAGTACGCCTAAGCGTATTTAAATAATTCAGCTTTGAAACATGCGCGTGTTTTAAAAGTTATCATGGTAAATCAACCAAATTACCAACCTTAAAGCTTAAATTTTGGCACATGTCAAGCATTTTAAAGAAAAAAAATTATTCATCTGACATGAGTACTTTATAACGTCAAATATAATATTTTATTATAACAAATGTTTTAAAAGCTTTATTCAAATATTCAACAATCTTAGTTCTTTAAACGAATGTAAAAAGTACAGTTGGTATTGTTTGAAATATTAATACTTTGGTTTATTAAGTCAGAGGAAATGCTGTTCAAATTAATATCGCTGACATTCTCAGAAGTAGGTGAGGTTGCGATTCCATTTATGGCACTCCCAATAATGTTTAAAACATTCTTCATATTTAATACTTTCTTATTAAGTCAGAGAAATGCTGTTCAAATTAATTCGTCATCTCAGAAGAGGTTGGTCTTTGGATTTGATCTATTGTCATGCCACTATTCGCCATAATTGTAGCGGACGTACGTCAAAACGCATGTCCTATGTATTTCTTAGGATCTTCGAATTTAAGATAACGTGCCATTTGCAAGGAACATGAACCAAATGTATTAATACCACTGCACTAATTAATACTTAATTAGTGCACTTTCCTGATCGTACCGTAAAAAAACTCGGTCTTTACTTACATTTTGCGTGCGCAATGACAAATACTGTTTCACCAAACGCACATAGCTAATTCCAAAACTGTCGGCAACCGAAAAGGTTGAGCCTTCGCTGTCTTAGATGGTCGGATAGTAATAAGCAATACGCTTTCTTCTTCCTTGATGTTATATACGCGTAAATCGCACAATTCACATCTTCTACAGGAGCCAAATATGCTGCAAATACCTACTATCTTTAAAAATAAATACGTAATGTCCAAAGCATCTATAAAAAACATTTGCAAATCGTTTTCCTTAAATACATATGCCTTCTTGGCTAAGTTATTCTTGCTTATTGCAGCATGCACTTTCACAAATGATGTCATATCTACTCCTTTGTTAATCCTCAACAACAATGGATAGCCGACATAGTCAACGCCTTGCAAAACTCGTTCATCTGCAAGCACAACTCGTTCATCTACCATCCATTTTATGAATTTGTCATATTTTTTGTCTTACAACTTTATTTCCTATGGATCTTGGTATCGACCATATAACATATAAAGAGAGCCTATTTTACGGCCTTTAAAACGGTGTCTGGTAAAAGTATGTAGAATGAGTAGTAACTGAGATATGACATTCTAAAATTAAGAAAGTATTCCATATTCTGTGGTATCGTATAGAATGAAATAAATTACTTTTACCACATAAGTTGTTTTATTGACGAGTCATAGACCTCGAGGGAGAGAGGGATATGTTTCTGCCAATAGAGATGGTCATTATCAGCATAAATGCAACATAATTTATAATAAAGATGTACAAGGGGCCAACTATAATAAGAAAAATTGACAAATTAAAATTTTATTTTAACATATAAGGCCATTAAAGGAGCAAAATAATTCCAATAAGATTTTTTATTAGGCTTTTGGTTAAGGCGTCATTTTCAGCAATATACCCTATTCAATATATATATATATATTATATATATATATATATATATATATATATATATATATATATATATATATATATATATATATATATATATATATATATATATATATATATATATAAAAACAGGGTGAAAAAAGTATGATGCTAAAAATTTTTTTAAGGGGCGATAGTGGAGCCCAAAACAAGTCAAAATCTTCATATGTTTTTGTTAAAAATTGACAGATTTTTGTCTAAACGATATCAAAGTTTTAAACTTTGAAAGCAAGTTTTTAAAAAAAACCCCCAAACTTTGGTCTTAATCGCTAGTCAATAAATTCATTTGCTAATAAAATAAATTTTTTTTAAATGTTTCAATCAAAAAATTTTAAAAAAAAATATAGATAATATTAAAAAAAATTTTTTCCCCCCAGTTAAAAATGTAAAAAACAATTGGCAAAAAGAGCTACTATAGCTGGAAGCCTATGTAGTCAGTCAAATACGTGTTCAACAGCCGCAAAAAATTTTTGGTTGTTTTTAAATCGGGAAAAATGCGGATATGTTATAAATTTGAAAAAGGTGTAGTGTCCAAGGGGTTTTGAAAACGAGATGTGAAAAACCCCAAGAAATCCTATTTTTTAAGCAGAATAAAAAAGTGATGTTTGAAAACATAATAATTTGTGCAAAAAAAGTGAATATTTAGCCTATTTGTGGTGAGTAAAAAAATTTTTTTTAATTAAAAATTTTAAGCAAACAATTATGTTTTTTTTTTTAATAAAATTTAATTTTAAACTAAATATTAAAAAAATTACAAGAAGTCATTTTTATTATTTGTATATAAATAAACATCTCCTTAAAAAAAGTGTAAATATGAAACCCCCTCGCAAAAAACCGTTCGATGGTTCAAAAAACAGGCGCGGTGCCCCCAAATTTTTTTTAAACTTTGAAAGGCCATTTTTTTGAAAACAGTTAACTTTTGACCCATATGTTTTTGGCCTTTTTGACTTGTTTTGACCCCCACTATCGCCCATTAAAATCATGAGCATAAAAATTTTTACACCCATATATATATATATATATATATATATATATTTTTATATATATATATATATATATATATATATATATATATATATATATATATATATATAAAATATATATATATATATATATATATATATATATATATATATATATATATATATATATATATATATATATATATATATATATATATATATATATATATATATATATATATATATATATATATATATATATATATATATATATATTTTTTTAAAAAATTTTAAAAAATGAAAAAATTTATACGGGAAAATTTTTTTTGAAAATTAAAAGTTGAGGTTTTTTTCAACAGTCACAAGATGTCACATGACTTGGAAAAAAGGTCACATTTGACGTTATATAATAAAATTTTTTTTTTTTGAAAAGTGCAGAAATAAAAGAGGGTAAGGCATGCTCCTGGATCACACGGTTTGTTAAATTAATGGTAGTGGCGGGTAAATTTTGCCAGGCAACCATGCTGTAATCTATTTAAATCGTATTTGTGATTTATAAAAAATAGTTTTTTTTTTAAAAAAAATTTTATATTTGGGGGGTTTTTTTGACTTTTAAAATTTTAAAAGGAATTAGGTGAGTTTTTTTGGGTTTTTTTGTACAATTTATAAAATTGTTAGTAAAAACATTATTTTTAAAAAAGGGAAAAAAAAAGGGTAAAAATTTTAAAAAAAAAAAAAAAAATAAAAGCAAATTTTAACAAAAATTTTAAAAAAAAAAAAAGCTTTTTAAATTTAAAAAATTATTTAAACATATTTTTTTTCACCAAAAAAAGACGACAAACCCAACGTTTCGTATTAGTATTTAACTGCTTTAAATTTACTACAATGGATCGTAGGTGGCAGGATTTCAGACGTGTAACCCAATTTTTTTCCAGCCCCGCTTAACTTAGCTTATCCCACAGAAAGATGAGTAACTTTTAATACAAGCTACTCTACTACACTACGTGAGGCGATTTTGGGGGTTTTTTTCCTCCTTCCGCCCTTTTGGGGGGATGTCGTGAGATTTGGCCCCCACTTTCTCCTCCCCTATTCTCACAGGAGATTTTTTAATCTGTGCTTGATTATGTTAAGTTTAATAAAAACTGCCTAATTATTTTTTTTTTTAAAACTAGTTTTTAAAACTACTAAGACCATAGCCTCGAATCACAGTGAGACAATATCAATGGAAAAAATTAGCTTATTGTATTTTTTGGTGTAGAATTAGCTATGTTTTGGGGGGGGAAACTTGTTTCACTTATTTTTTTTCTTGGTTTTCTCGCCATTTCTCACTGTGTCTTGCATGATTTTTCCAAAAATTCTCTCTTCCCAACTGAGATTAGGTGAGATTCGGCAGACTCCCTACCGCCCCTACATGGCACATGTAATTAATGGACGCCTCCTTATTATAGAATCATTAATGATAGTTCGAGATAAAATTTGAGAAAATGTTAAACTATTTATAATTTTCATCTAATAAAACACTTCCTTGTGTATAAGCAATTTTAAATATAATTTAAATAACTTTCAGATTATTTTAAAATGACATAATACATTCTAAGTCAACATCCCCAAATTACTTTGTCTGAACCTAATCATTTTCCAGAAAGCACGCAAACTTTGAAACTACGTAGGATTGTCTCCTCATAACGAGTGCATATATACATATGTAAAACCACTTTCGTGAAAAGTTCATAAAACTTTAGCGGAAACTATTATCTTCTAAAGGAATATAATTTCCGCTAAACCTTTAATGTTTGAAAGGTTAGAGTTCATACGAGCTTTTGTAGCAATTTTTTTTTTGGTTTATTTGTTTTTTTTAAAAAATGTTATATTTATAAAAGAATCAATCAATCCCATTCATAGTTTTGCTGACGATAGTACCTCCACTCTAGTATTCAATTTCTTAAGCCACCGTGTAATCCTGATTTCGAAAACAAGCGCAGGTCAATGCAGATATCTCTTTCACAAGACCAAACTTATCTTGGATTGGGGCGCCAAAAATTTTGTTCAGTTTAATCCTCGAAAACACAGTCATGTTCCTGGGGAAAAAAAGCGAAAATACTCATCCCTTACATATGAGCGGCCAAGTTCTGCAGAACAAAGAGTCGTTTAATCTTGTCGGCGTTATTTTTGAGAATAACCTCAACTGGCACAAACACATTTATCCATAGCTTCGGCAGCTTAAAAAAAGTTTGGGATTTCTCTTCCGAGCCAGAAAATATTTCTCTTCTTCTGTACACTTGATGTATCCCAAATCAGACCCTTTTTAGAATATTGTTCTCATGTCGGGGGAATGGCGCCCCCTCCCTTAGCTTTTGGGATCCATTCAAAGAAGAGCCGTTCGTCTTATTAATGATCCAACGCTCAAAAAGGCTTCCTCTTCTTCCCCACCGTCGAGCTGTAGGGGATCTGTCGCCTTCATAGGTATTTTCCGGCTTCTGCTCAGAGGAGTTGGCCAGTAAATTCCTTCTCTGGCAGCTCCCAACAGAGCAACACGTAGTGCAACTTGTATGCACCCTTTTTACAGTTCAGTTAGAGGGCCCCGTTTTCCCGTTCCTTTATCCCTAGAGTGTCAAGACTATGGAACCTGCTCCCCCAAAAAGTTTTCCCTTTCTCCTCCCAATTCCAAAAATTTAAGTCCCGTGTGAACAAACTCCCTCTCACCACACTGAAGACACCCACGGTACGTTAGTACTTAGCATCAGCCTTCGTACTGCCCCAAGAAAAAAAAAAAAGTTGGTGCATGATGCAAACTATATTTGCGGGAGTTAGTTATATTAAAACCTATTTATAAAACAGTGCCTTCATTAATGTTTGTAAACCAAGGCCCATTTTTTGGTTTGAAAAAGTGGCTCCACTGCTTGGTTTTTTTCCTTTTAACAATGTTGCCAAGATGGAAAAAAGTTCATAAAGTTTTTGCCTACATTTTTTTTTTTTTCTGTGACCATTTACCAGCTTCAAAACCCCGAACAAAGCAAAAGTGTTAAATAAAAATTCATTTGAAATGCATCTTAAAGTTTGCAACTAAAAAAAAATTATAAATAGGTAAATAATGATAAAAATGGGCTCGAATCTGTTACTCGGGGTTTTCGAGGTCGTTGAACCCCATATCATATTGACAAGGGCCTGCGGAGTACCTGGTGCCCCTAAGGATGGTGTAAACGTCGTCTTATAAAGTTCTAAAAAAAATTGCTAATGTCGGTCCAACTTCGTAAAACTCCACTAGACCACGTTTACACTATTTTTAGCCGCAACAGGTACTCCGTAGGCCCTTGCAATCTCATGGTCAGCATGTCGGACCCTTTAAAATCCCAGTAACAAATTCTCATTTCCATCATTATTTACCCGTTAAACATTTTTTTTAATTGCAAACCTTAAAATGCAATTTAAAAATGTTTTTTTAACCAGAAATGCGGTTTTTTTTTTTCCCAAAAATAAATTTGTTCACAAAGTTCGTAGACGTTGATACAAATCGAATGCAAAAAAACCCCATTTTAAAACCATCTTACTGCCCAAAAAAACCCCCGTTTTTTTTCAAAAAATTTTTTTTACCACCTAAATCTAGAAATTAAATTATTGACAAACAAGAGACTAAAACTAAATGCATACAAAAATTATCCAAAAAAGGGTGAAATAACTTGGTTCAAATTACAATTACTTAAAAAATAATAAATGGTAAATTTTTAACCTTAAAAAAAAGTTTTTGCATTTTAAATATAATTTTAAAAAAGGGAATAATATTTTAATATTTTATTAAATTTTTTAATTAAAAATAATTTTTATTTTAAAAATTAAAAAATTATATATATATATATATATATATATATATATATATATATATATATATATATATA
>JAHBCN010000581.1:168735-310092 GCA_019359885.1 Listronotus oregonensis | reverse complement strand
TAATTATATATATATTATAATATATATATTTATATTTATATATATATATTGTGTGATTGGTGAGATTTACCCTGACGAAGAGGTTGTAGATATGAGTTACTGCATATGCTCGAAAAAAATATGTACGGGTCCGAGCGATTTTCTTTAAAAAAAAAGAAAATTACTGAAAAAGGACCTTCGCCCGTGTAGTGCGGAAAAATTGCTACCACAAATTTCTAAAGCTAAAATATAACGAAATTACCTTAGTCCAAACGTGGATGGTTTCGGAGATACAGAGTGTCAAATGTGCTCTTTTTTTAGTATGTTTTTAATTTGAAATGAAAAATTGAAATCTGATTTAAAACGAAATAACTTTTTTGAGCCACTTCTTTTTGATCTTCAAAATTAATTTTATTGACAAGCTTTTGCTCTATAGCTAATAATTTCATACCAGATAATATGTCCTGTAGCATAGTAGACCTCAAATTTTTTTTTATTATTTTTAATTTTAAAAATGACCGCTTACCAGCAGCAACAGACACAGGTAAAGTGAGGAAAATTTTTAATGATATTTGGTAAAGGTGAAGTAAGTTTATTTTCAAATATATATTTAAGTATATCAGGAGGATTTGATGTGTCAAGAAATGAAAATAATTTTAAAGCTTTTATTGCGTTAAATAAATCAGTAGCATTAATATCCGCCTCCATCTTTACTGGACCAGAGTCAGAGCTTTTTTTGCAGAGCAGGACAGTTTTTTAAAAGATCATCGTCAAATAATGTCAAAATATCACTAAAAAACAAAAACATTATAATAATCAGACATTATTTTAAATGTAATATTAAGAAACCTTAGTATTTGATCAAATATTAAAAAAAAATTAAACGCGGTTTTTGGTTAATATTTTTGTCTAACGAGATTTAACTGAGAAAAACCTTGCTCTATATCAAGATCGGGCGCTTATTTTCCCGCTTGAGCTATTATTTTCTCAAAAATATTATCATCTCTCTAATTTAAAACATAATACACTAGATTTTTTAAATAGTTTTAACTACTTTAATGTCAATTTTTACGCTTTGCTATGTGCAGCGCATGGAACTAAAAAGCTCGAGGGTTAGCACCGATCATACGTTTTTAAGCGAATATGCTTTCCACGCATAATGGCACCGTTATTACAACCTTGACCTCTTATGCCTTTGATAAGTTCAGCTACAAAATTTAGTAGTCCTTTAACTGTACAGTTGCTTGGGGGTGGCACCTACCAAGCGCGTCCCCGGGTGGCGGATTGGGGATCGGCCAGGTCTCTCAAGGAATCTGGCTAGTGGCGATTATAAGTAGGGTGAGAAAGATAAAATTCTCAAAATCCTTTGCAAAGGTCGCTCCCGCGGACCACCACCAGTGCTCACATCTAGTGATACCTGGTACCTATCTTCTCCCTTTCTTAAACTAGTCTTGGGAGACAAGCTTTAATCTTTTCTATCGGCCTCCCTTGGCCAACCCCGTTTTTCCCAAGCCCCCTACGCCATTGGGTTTCCAAAGGCTAGGAGCTACTCATTTTCCCACTACTTCTTCTCTTCTTCTACAACCCAACCAAAGGTGGTGAGGACATCCGTGCCGAAGGGATGCGTGGCACATGGGAGATGTGTCTTTAACGAGCCCTCCAGAATACCTGGCGCCCTTCTGGAGTAAGTAGCCTTGTCCCAGTAAGCGGCTCTGCTGGGATGGACCTCCTTTCCGCACCACTCGTGGGAATCATATGGATTCTACAGAAACAAAAACCATTCCAACTCAGATGGAGGTGGAGGAAGGTCATAAAGACCAAGCCTCACCTACGCCTGAGGTAAATCCCGCTGGACTTGAACCTGCAGGTACTAATCCTGCAGCTCAAGAAACCCAGCAAAAGCGGAAGCCCAACCTCGAGCGCAGGATGTCTGGTGCACAGCGCCGGAAACTTGCAATTGAGGCGGCTAAAGCTAGAGGTGAACCTATAAAACCCAGGAAGCCCAGGGCAAATAGGAAAACCAGGCAGCAAAGCTGAGTCTGGGGAAACGAACCCAAGGCAAGGCAAACGGAAGTGCTCAGCAATCAGCACACCGTCACCCTGTGGGAGACAAACCAAGAAAGGCCGGTCTGAGCATGTACAGGTAAAACTCAGCACAACAACTGGGGCAACCTTCAAACAGGCTCTTACAGGCCACAAAATGGCAGTCTCGTTGGACTCGTTCCCGGAAGGAAAACTCACCGCGGAACAGTCCAAACAGATTCAGATGGCGATAACTCGGGAGATCTTCAAGTCTCCAGCGGGGGAGGGGCCACAGTTTGCGGGTAGCTACCCGCAGGCTGGGGTACTTTTCGTAACCTGCGTAAACGATCGCGCCAGGAACTGGCTAATGGACAAAGTTCCAAAAATTCAACCCTGGGAGGGGGCGACCCTTAGAGTAGGATACGCTATGGACGTTGTCAACACTGCCAAGGTTGTGACATTTATACCCACGGAAATCCTTGATGACAAGGAGCCAGGTAAAATCCTCCAGAATCTGGGGATCCAAAACAAGGATCTCAACACAGGTGACTGGAGGCTCATCAGCAGCCGTAGTGAGAAACAGGGCATCACCCTTGTACTTGCTATGGACGAACACGCCCTGAAGGAGTTGGGCAAGAGGGGCTACCAAGCCTTTCTGGGCCTAAACCCAATCACCTTCAGAGTGACTAAAGCTCACAAACAGGAGTCTGCAGGAACTGCGGGTGCTTCAAGCAAACCTGCAACATAACAGGGCAGCCACGGCTGTCCTATGCAGGCTCCTATCTCGTGGAGACGCGGACATAGCCCTCATACAAGAACCTTGGCTTTTTAAAGGAAAAGTTGGGGGCTTAGGCGAAGCCGGAGGTAAGTTAATATATGACTCCAACTCTGGAAATGTCAGATCCTGCATATTTATTAAGAAGGAAGTACATGCCATAAAGCTAACTGATTTCTGTTCTAGGGACTAGGCGGCGGTAAGGCTGATATACATCATGGAAGGTGTATGGACTGAAGCTGTCCTCGCTTCAACCTACCTTCCATATGATGCAATCGATCCACCCCCATCTGAGGAACTCCGCCAGTTGGAGCAATTCTGTAGGCGCTCTAACCTACAGCTAATTATTGGGATGGATGCCAACGCACACCACACTGCTTGGGGAAGCAGTGATATCAACAGGAGAGGTGAGTACCTTTTAGACTTTATTATTTCTGAAAATTTAGAGGTATTAAATAGGGGGAATGAACCTACTTTTGTGACTAGAGCCCGTAAAGAGGTAATTGACATTTGGCATTTCCGCGTATACGATCCCAGGTAACTCGGTGGTATGTATCTGAGGAACCGTCGCTGTCTGATCACAGGCACATCTTCCTGGCGATCTCTGCATTTCAGAGGTCAATATGGAGGAGTACCGTGATCCGAGGAGCACGGACTGGGAGAAATACAAGGAAACTTTGACCATCAACTGCAGTAACGTCAAAACCAGCATTAGGAACACTACTGACATAGAGCTTGCTTCCTGCGAACTACTGGAGGCTATTACAAACTCTTATCAGAATCACTGTCCTCTAGTAAAGCAAACCGCCAGGAAAAAGTCTACCTGGTGGAATAACGAACTACTGGAGCTAAGGAAAAAACCCGCAGACTGTTCAACAGAGCGAAGAAAACGGGTGAGTGGGATGAACATCAATCTGCACTCACCGAATACAATAAACGGGTCCGTAAGACCAAACTGGATTCATGGAGGAAATACTGCCAGGAGGTTGAAAATACCAGCACGGCAGCCAGACTTCAAAAAATCCTGTCAAAAGATCCGGTCAATCCTGTTGGCACTCTAAAAAACCAGATGGAACCTACTCTGAAACTGGCAGGGAAACTTTGGAGATTTTGCTCCAAACACATCTACCAGGATCAAGAGAAACTCAACTTAATGAGACCTACCCAGACGTCAATGTTCCGAATATTCGGCCCACAAGAAGCGACTGGGAAGTAGCAAAGGAAGTCATAACCTACGAAAAAATCGAGTGGGCAATTGAATCATTTGAAGCCTACAAAGCACCTGGACCTGATGGGATAATCCCAGCACTACTACAGCAGCGAAAGCAAACCCTAGTTCCACTGCTTTGCAAACTCTTCCGGGCAAGCCTAGCTACGAGCTATTTGCCAAATGCATGGAAGCAGACTAAAATGGTCTTCATTCCAAAGCCGGGTAAGGACTGCTCCCAGGCAAAGGGACTTAGACCAATTACATTGTCGTCTTTTATGATAAAAACAATGGAAAAACTGATCGACAGGTATGTCAGGGAAAACTCTCTTACAGAGAGGCCACTCCAAAAAAACCAACATGCCTATCAATCAGAAAAATCATGCGAGTCTGCTCATCATCAACTGGTGACCAGATTAGAACTCGCACTGAACAACAAGGAAATCGCGCTTGCTGCATTTCTTGACATTGAGGGGGCTTTTGGTCGAACCTCCTTCAACTCAATGGCCGTGGCTCTTGCCAGACATAATGTTAACGACACCATTTGTAGGTGGATAAACAACATGTTACTTGGCAGACGAGCGCAAGCAACGTTATTCAGCGAAACAATGGAGGTGTCAGTGGTCAAAGGATGCCCACAGGGAGGGGTTCTATCCCCACTACTGTGGGATATGGTTGTTGAAGAACTCCTGGTGGAACTGAATAATAATGGCTTCTATACCCAGGGGTATGCGGATGACATCACTATACTTGTCGTGGGGAAGCATAACAAAACAACCTCGGAGCTTATGCAAAGGGCACTAAGAATTGTGGAGGGATGGTGCAACAAGGAAAACCTTACTGTTAATCCTGGAAAACTGCGCTAATACCCTTCACTAGACGAAGGAAGCTGGATGATTTAATATCTCCTCACTTCTTCGGTACCACACTCGGCTATGTCCAGGAGGTAAAGTATCTTGGATTAACTCTGGACTCTAAGCTAACCTGGAATCCACATATGGAGAATGTGATTAATAAGGGCAAAATGGCTCTAATGGCTACCAAAAGAGCTGTGGGGAAGAATTGGGGATTTCAGCCACGCATAGAGCACTGGTTGTACACGGCTGTGATAAGACCCATGATAACCTACGGTTCAACTATCTGGTGGCCAAAATAGAACAGAGAAAGCAGAGCTGGAGTTATCCAAACTCCAGCGACTAGCATGTCTCTGTATAACGGGAGCTATTAGAAGCACTCCAACTGCAGCCATGGAAACCCTACTAAGCCTCCCCCCTCTTGGTATAATTATTAAGGCGGAGGCAAGGATTGGGGCATACAGGCTGAAATGCAACGGCAACTGGTGCTCTGGGCCTGCCCTAGGACACGCCAGAATAACGAGCAGTATCACAAACTCAATATTTGAGATGAGCAGTGATACAATGCCAAAACGGATAAATACACACAGACCATACAAAACCCAGCTTACCTGGGGCGGTAGTGAGCGATCCCCTGGTCAGTCTCGAAATTTGGTTTGGTATACCGATGGATCCAAGACTGACAATGGAGCCGGCGCAGGAATACATGGTATGACCCCTAGGTTTAATGCTTATGCTTCCCCGGGGAAATATGCCACTGTTTTCCAGGCGGAAATATATGCCATTGAACTTTGTCTGCGAGAGAACTTGAGGAGGAGATATAAGGGCAGGGACATTACTATCTTCTCTGATAGTCAAGCGGCCATAAAAGCTTTGGCATCTCAACAAGTCAACTCAAGGTTGGTTTGGAACTGTCTGCAATGCCTCCTAAACCTGGCTAACCACAACAAAGTTACACTTTCCTGGGTGCCAGGACACAGGGGAATACAGGGCAATGAAAATGCAGACTCCCTGGCCAGGCGAGGCTCCGCAGCAATGTTTGTGGGTCCTGAACCTGTTTTTGGAATACCAAAAGCCTCGGTTCGTGGCTACATGACTCGGTGGATTCAAACACAACATCAGTCATACTGGAACCACATTCCAAGGCAAAGTCACACTAAATCAATGTTGGAATCACCATCGAAAGCATTGACAAGTGAACTACTAAAACTAAATAGGAATCAGATTAGAATAGTGACAGGATTAATAACCGGACACTGCACCCTAAGAAAACATTTGCACACTATGGGCATCTATAGAGAAGAACCCATTTGCAGACTATGTGACGAAGAGGAAGAGACAGCCTCTCACATCATATATGAGTGCCCTGCACTTACATACTGGAGAACAAATCAAAACCTCATGGTGGACACTAACCACCAGGAGGCTGGAGACCAGATAAGAACAGTAAAAGGGCTACTACACCTGTCTAAGGTGTCAAACCTTTTTAACTGAAACAAATACACAAGAGATACAACAAGCCCTGTAGGCTACAGTGTCGAGGCGGACAAAACCTCAACTTGTGTATTTAGATTATCAATCAATCAATCAACTGTACAGTTGACTATTAGGTGGAAAGCTAAAAAACAGGTATTGAACTTTTTTATAATTATTATTTAACACTATATAACGCAAAACGAGGCCTAATTACTCTGTATGACTTGTATCTGGGGTACAGTCCATAACAATTAAATAATTTCTCAATCTTCTGTAGTTAAAAAAAGTGCATACTGGATGGTCGTAAAGTAAAGAATAAATTCATTATCTCGTAAACCACAATTTAAAAAAAAAACCGCTTGGACCCGTTGATCATGTTTTTTGATCGCGCATATTCTTACATAAAATGTAGATATACAAGGTGTTCCAAATAAGAGTGATAAAAATAAGGCTATAACCTCCTAATTCTTTGAACCTCCATCAATTTTTATGAAAATTTGGAATTAAGCTTTATTTACCCTTAACTTCAAAAGTGACATGTGCTCAACTTGCGCTTCCTGCATTTTAGAGGTGAAACCGACCCCTTTTGCAAAAAAATTGAAAAAATATGAAAATTTAAGCATTCAATCGGTAAAAATCTTATTTGGTTGAGTAGAATTTATATTTTGTAACATTTTGAAGTATAATCAATTAGCAGTATCGGGTTCCCGTTATTTAACCCCGAATACTTGCGTTCGAGTAATCACAAAAAAAAAGATACCTCTGTAGCTTATTCGAATGCTTCTGAAAATTCTAAACATTTTTCATGTAGCATGTGCTATACCTAAGTCCAAGCGTTTTGGAGTTATTCTCATTCAAAATTTGAAAAGTGGAAAAAAGTCATGGAGAAAACAAAGAACAAAAATTAAATGTTCGAAGTGTCTTCCGTTGGTCAACTGACAATAGCCTAACCGATCAACAAATACTTGCTAAACATTTCGAACCATTTGGGATGTATTTTGCCGAATATCTTGCCGGATGCGATGTTATAAATCATCTAAATTTGAAGGTCTTTTGAATATGTTTTCCTTAAGGTATCCCCGTAAAAAAAGTCCAGTGATTTTAAATCGGGTGACCTTGGCGGCCACTTAATAAAACCACCTCTTCCAATCCACATGTGTATATAATATATATATATATATATATATATATATATATATATATATATATATATATATATATATATATATATATATATATATATATATATATATATATATATATATATATATATATATATATATATATATATATATATATATATATATATATATATATATATATATATATATATATATATATATACACTATCGGCAAAAAGTGGAGAAACATTTAAAATTTATCAAGTAATTTTTGCCTCAATATAATTTAATATTTTATGGACCTCTAATATCAAATCACTTTAGATTCTTGTTTATTTTATTGCTGATAAATATCTTTATAGTGGGTTTTTTTGCAGAAGTAGAAATATTTTTATTTTTATAAGAGGCAAAAAATGGAGAAACATTCCTGTCTTATCACTTTATTTATTGTATTTTGCAAATGGGATGGATACAGTTGTGTTCAGTTTAGCCTGAGTTGTGTTCTCTACCGTATTAATAATGCCTCGCGGATATAGTTTGTCGGATGATATAAAACTGAGAAATTTAACAGTGGTGAGAAGCAAGCTTCAATAGCAAAACAATTAAACCTCCACAGATCTATTATAAGCAAGGTTATTTCACTTTGGAAGATCAGAAAAACTGTGAAAAGCCCCCCCAAAACCGGAAGGCCTAGAAAAACCAATCCTGCTGAAGATAGAAGAATGAAACGATTTGTTACAAATAATCCATTTGCTTCTGCTAGTGTCCTCAAGCAAGAATTTCCAGACGTTTCACTCTCAATTCGAAGCATTCGATATCGGCTTAGGGAAATGGGACTTTATGGACGGCGTCCAGCAAAGAAACCTTACATTTCCGCTAAGAACAGGGCTGCCAGGATTGAGTTTGCAAAGAATCATCTCTCATGGACCGCTCAAAAGTGGAAAAATGTGTTATTTTCGGATGAAAGTAAATTTAATCTGTTTGGATCAGATGGCGTAAAGTGGGTAAGACGCCCAAAGAGCTGCAGATTAAATCCTAAGTATACTTTACCTACTATGAAACATGGCGGTGGCAATGTTATGGTGTGGGGATGTTTTTCGGGAAGGGGTATTGGGCCATTAGTGCGTGTAGAGGGAAAAATGGATCGTTTTCAGTACCTTGGCATACTTGAGCAACAAATGCTTCCACATGCCGAAGAAAATATGCCGTTATTGTGGACGTTTCAACATGATAACGACCCAAAGCATACCTCAGCACTTGTCAAACAGTGGTTAAAAGACAATAAAATTAACGTAATGAGATGGCCTGCACAAAGTCCGGACCTGAATCCAATCGAGAATCTTTGGGAAGAATTGGATCGCCGATTGCGGCAGAAAAAAAAGGACAAATTTAAAAATCAAGACAATTTATTTAACGAATTAAATACAATTTGGCATTCCATATCTCACGAATATATTGATAAACTAATATTGTCGATTAAATCTAGATGTATAGAGGTTATAAAAGCAAAGGGTTTCGCAACTCGATATTAATTGTATAATAAAGAAAAATTAAATAAATATATTGTTTCTCCACTTTTTGCCGATAGTGTATATATATATATATATATATATATATATATATATATATATATATATATATATATATATATATATATATATATATATATATATATATATATATATATATATATATATATATATTAAAAATTTTAAGCCCACAATACGAAGACAGCGATACAAATAAGCTTATTAATACAATAAAATTAAAAAAAAACCATTGCGGATTGCAAATTTTAAGTCTTTCCCAGAGTAGCAGATAATTTCAAATATTGTTGTAAAAAAGCCTTAAAAAACGCGTCTGCTTATTAACATTTATAAAATTAAATAATTAAATTTATTTTTCTTATAACTTTACCGCCCTTTAGTTCAAAAGTGAAAAAGTTTGGGACTTATAGGAACATTTTTTCATAGTTTTAGCCAAGGACTCTATCTGTGAAATTTTTCGCAATAATAAACCAAAAAACACCCTGTTATACAGAGTGAATCAAAAAACATATGCCATCGCTTAATGGAAAATTTCTTGGCCAAAAATAAGACAAAAAAAAGTGTATATAAAGATACGTCCAAAACGGCTCTATTTTTAAGATACAGGGAGTGGAAGAAACATTTTCAAATCGGGTTATTTCATTTGGATGAAACTTAAGACATCTTCATGTAAAGTTTAAAAGGCAGATTTCATTATAAGATTACGACATATTTACGCAAACGGATATAAATCTCACTGCTCTGGGTGGAGACGAGAGGGGTGAGCAGGGTGTCAACATGTTTACCAAAAAAAATCCTGACTACGGCCCTTATCCGTAGTATATGATTTTTTGAAACATATTTAAATTAAAATAAAAATTAACTTTTTATTTTAAAGGAATTTTTAGTACGCTTATTAAATATATTTAATTTAGATACATAATTTTTACAGGTTATTACAGAACACTCTTTTTTTAAATTTTTTACGTCTGACCATACAAGTAAAAGATATACTTTTAGCTAGTTGATAGAAGATATTAATTCTATAAACCTTACCTTATTTTTAACTAACTACACTAAGTATCGCCTGTTGTTATGCTTGTTTTAACATTAGGGGACTTTTAGCTTATTTGCGGTTTAAATATCTTATTTTTCTGTTTTGAAAATATTACACACACAACTGTGGTTTTTAATTTCCCAAAACAGAAATGATAAAAATAAATATGTGAACACCCGAACAAAATAGAGATTTACATTATAGGTTCACAAGAAACATTCGGTAAGTTTTTTACGATTTAATATTTTTAAACTTGTGTATGCTTATAAACCCCAAGGCAGCCTAGCCGCTTAGCGATGCGAACATGCGTCCGAGAGAAAAAAAATGGGTTTATAGCCTTTTTTTAATCCAACGTGCTTATTAATCGGTGAGGTGGAAGAAGTATATACCCCGCTCTGCGTGCTAATTGGTCGACCACTCTCTGTCGAACAGTTGGCATGCTGAAGCAAAAGAGAAAGGTTATTAAATTTTTCTTTTATCTCTCTCGTACGCTTCTTTGCACGGCCACGCAGCAAGGCTGCATCTAGTAGGTATATGCTTGAAGGTATAAACCATAAAAGTAATTCGGTTTTAGTTATATATTTTTTCGTACATTTATTTTTTAAAGTTACATTATGATCACACCGTTGTTGTTAACGTAAAAAGGAAAAATTGTGGAGTTTGCCATCGGTTTAAAACAGTGATTACATTTTTCGGTAACTTTTACACAAAAATATATTAAATTTGGTAATTTAAACTTATTTATTAATTTCAGGGTATTTACCATAGTGGTCAGGATCATTGCCTAGCATGTGGGTCACCCGAGTTCGATTCCTGAGGCTGGAGAGACATACATATGCCAACGGCGTCGAACACTTCTTCCCGTGAGATTAGAGAACTGGATGACATTACACAGACGTTAATGGAGCAAGTTATCTGTAGAAGGTACCGCGAAATATAATATCTCCATGTTTTTGGGGAAAAATGGACCCTGGAACTTGGGTACCTATTACTTAGGCTTCATATAAGCCTTTGTAAGATGTGATAAAGATAAAGAAAAATTATTACAGATAGCTTTCACTACGTTATCTTTTACTATTTTTTAACAAATAAGTTTAATATGCTTAATAACACTTTAATTTTTATATAGTCTTTTTCACATTACTTAAGAAAGTACAGAAATAAAACTGGTTTTTAGCTTACAAGGAAAATACTTTAAAAACATATTTTTATTAAAATTTTTCTAACTTTGGTTTTTGGAGTACAAAAGCACTTCTATGCCAGTTTTAATTATATTCGGTAAAAAATTACACCAGCTCTAAAGCTGTGACATTCTTTAAGCTAGGGCAACATAACTCGTGAGCAAGTAATCATAAAGCGGTTTGAAAACATCAAGTCAAAGCTAATAAAAACCAGATAAGATATTAAGTAATAAAATAAACTTTATTAATGATTAAAGTTTATCGGTTCCAAACGCACGAATACCCACTAATTTAAATGTGCTACAGTGAAAGAGAAATCTTTAAATAAAATTAATTTTCAATAAGATAATAATTAACTAATCTTTAATTCAACACCAAACTGTAAAAACCGAGAAAATTACTATTTTAACCTCAAATTCCCTTAACAAGTAGCGCTATTACCAATTTAGACGTAAATCCTTTTTAAAGGACAAATACTAAGGTTTACGAATTAATTAGTACTACTAATTAAAAAGGCCCGTGCGCGTGCACACACACACTCACACGCAGACACTCAGCTCTGCGTGATGATTGGTCGGCCACTCTCTGTCGAACAATTGGCATGTTAAAGCGATAGAGAAAGATTACACAAATATTCTTTTTTCTCTCTCGCACGCTTCTATGCACTGCCAAGCAGCAAGCCTGCATCTAGTAGGTATGTACTTGAAGGTATAAACTATAAAAAATTATTTTGTTCTAGTTATTTTTTGTATTTTAAAGTACATTTTCATCACACCGTCGGTTATAAGTAAAAACTAAAATCGTAGGGTTGCCAGTGCCTATTTTTTTCATATTTCTCAACAAATTAAAAATCGGTATATTACAGTTATAAGATTTTTTTTGGTAATTTTTACACAAAAATAGATTAAATTTTGGTGATTTAAACCTATTTGTTAATTAAAGGGTATTTAGTATGGTAGTCCGGATTAGTGCCAAGCACGTGGTCCACCCGGGATCGGGCTGAGGAGACATACATATGCCAACGGCGTTGTTGCAGAAACACGTCTCGCAACATGAAAGCTATTTTACCAAAGCCATAAATAGGATAACATTCCTTTCTCATTTTTTGATAAAATATAAAAAAATCCTTTCTAACCAGTATTACTCCTAAATAATCTTGGCAACACCGCACTACTAATTTGAAAATATTTAACTGTACAAACAAAGACAGTCCCAGAATTCTGGCGCAGAAGGAGCTGACATTACCACTGTACAAACCCGTGATGACTTATCGCGTCGCTACATCCAATCAAAGCTTGAGATTTTGCGCTCCAAAAAACAAACGTGTGAAAGTCATAGCCGTCAGCTTATACGGCGCAGGAATCGCGTAGCTTGGGCTGAGCGGAGTCAAGGGACGTAGTCAGTAGGAGTAGAACAGTCTGCGGAAAAGAAATAACCCGCTGTTCGAAGCGGTTTTTTTTTCTTATGATATGAACACGTAAAATTCTCTTTCATTTTAGGAATAATTACCAAAATGTTCCTTAAGTTTTGATAGAAAGATTTACAGTTTTTCTGTGGTAATATTCATTACTTTCTTTGTGTTTGAATCAATAAAATTGGCTGACACATCTCCGATAAAACAGTCTATATCATAAAAGGTTTTGATATAAAAGTGTTCATTTTTCTTATCCTAAGGCTACTCAAAAAAATTCTCTTTGTTAGACAAAAACTGTAAAGTCCGGGAAAATTACCATTCTTAACATCAAATTTCCTTGACAAATAGCGAGATGGCCAATCCAGACGTAAACAATCCTTTTAAAAGAACAAATACTGTGGTTTACTAATTAATTACTACAACTAATTAACAGTTTGTCAAAAGCAATCCAGTATACCACGCATGCGAAGATACAGAAGCTGGTGAAGTAGTTATTTAATTATATGATTTGGTATAAACTGTAATTAACCTGTGGACTAGAGGTTATATGAAGAATGTATCTCCTAATATTTGATTTTTAAATAATAATTAAGTAGAGATAGATAGCCGCTTCACCGGACAGGCCTTCGTGTACCTGATAAGATCATATCTCAAGATCTCCTATGTCACTCGAAATTAAAGAATTATCTAACGTAGAAATTGAAGCGCAATTTATTATTATTTTTTTAATTTAGAACAACATCATTCCTATCGAATGGTGAAAATAGCATGCTGCTATCTTGACCCATAAGGGTCAATATGTATTGTAATATGTAATATGGTGTTACAGCTGTGTAAAGTCGAGCCGAGAGATATTAGCAATGAAAAAGGTAACTTGAGGGTAAATCGACCATTGTGACCTTAGAATTGGAGTCGAGGAAACAAAACTTGTTGAGAGTATTAAAGGGAGAGTTTCGTATATTTTGCCAATTATTGTAAGGTCAAAGAATAATTATAACGCGTTAAAAAGGCCGATATTGAAGTTCTTGGTGTGCATGTCGAATTACCCTATGAGTTGAAAAGATATATTTTTAAGTCAATCTTTCTTTAACGTACTGATTGATCGGTAAGAGAGGTAAAAATATTTATTTTACTAGGGCCTTTTTTCCCTAGGTTTGGTTGGTCTATAGATTGACCTCGCGTTCAGTCCACAACACAAAATTTGATTTGTTTGTTATTTATACCTAAATTTTGTTGAAAAAAATAAGGGAAATATTTTTATAGCAATTTAAAACAGTGTACAGTTTTACTGATTAAAACAATATACAAATGTAAATCTTTAACGCCTCCAGCGACCTTAATATCAGAAACATTTTTAAAAATCCCCAGAAAAGGAAGTGAGCTGAGTGGCTAATAAATAGGCCCAAACCTTTCTATTCACTTTTCAGGGGGATATCTGTATGCTAATTTCGAATCTTAAATGTTAAACGAGCAGGACAGCTCGTTAAAAATAAGCTTTCTACATAAGGTCTTTCAAGTTCGAGCCAGAAAAAAATGTTTAACATTTCCTTGTATACAATTTTTAGCTTGTAGGCTACGAATTGATTTACCTTTCAACTGCAGAAATATGTGTTTTGCTAATATTCAATCGAACATAATTTTTTCTTGGTAATATCTTCGAATTTTATACCACTAAATTGAAAATGAACAGTTACCATTTTACTTCATCAATCATTAAGTTTACGTAAAAGTGACTATGAGAAACATCTCTACTGCCGTATTTAGCAAATCTGATGATGTAAAGTAAGCAGTTTTCAGTGCAAACTTAGAAACTAGCAGTTCTATTTTAAATGATTATAATAGCATTTAAAAGACCTAATTAAAAATGTAATGTCTCTCTGACATACATGAAAAAGAGTGAGTTTTTTAAGATACCATTTATACCTAAAAATAAGAAATAGAGGTTAATTACTTTTAAGTAAAATACATGTTTTATAGGCCTCTTAACTCCCGGTTTTAAAAAAATTGTTTTCTCCATGTTAACGGTTTTTTTTTAAGAAGCAAAACATTTTATATAAAAGGATTGTTTGTAGTAAAGGTAACATAGTCTGAGAACACCCAATATTACAACAATTTCAATCCTTATTGTAAACGATTATAATATGGTACTAATTATTACCATTTTTAACTTATTATAATATTTAACATGTTGGTTAGAATAGTTACACCATATTAGTAATAATAGTAATAAATAAAACTTAAAAAGTCCCAGTTTTTCGTATAAAGCTTATGGTGAAAAATAATACCAGAAACTAAGGTTTTTTTAGAAAACATTTTATTGACGGTCACATACGAGTATGTATGTTTTTCAAGCCGAATAACAATAATTATTTTAAATAGGGTGGCCTGTTTATTAAGAGCCTATAAAGAGGAGATAACGTTTTTTTTTAAACTTGTTTGTTGTAAAAGTATCTTTAATTTTATGATATTTTTAGGTTTGTTGCTTTTGTTCTAAAGTTAATATTTGGTTATGGGTCTGTGATGCACCGTTTAAAACTTTTTGGAGATTATCGTCAGAATGAATGCAATTATGTAACCCCTATGACTACGATTCTGTTTAAAAAAAATATGTATATTTTTTATACGATATTACTTTTGATCAGTCGATGTTCCAATTTAAAATTCTGTTAAAAGATCCGTGCTGTTACAAGGGTTCGTAAACTGTCACTTTTCGCATTTTTTTCCAATCTGACACCCTATATACTATTATATTTTTGAATAGCCACTTTAGTTCCAAATCCAACGATATCACATAGTATAGGCCTCTGACATACCATTTTAACTTATTTGGCAGATTTAAACATGGGTTATAAGATTAAAATGATTAAGATATAGTCCAATAAATGAAGAGACAAAGCTCTAAATAAATCTGTATAGGTACAAAAAGTCCAAGAGGCTGCGTTGCCTCCGTTAGTGAAAGACGGCCCTCAGGAAGAAGAAGAAGAAATAAATCTGTACAGTTTTCCCTTCTAGCGCAATTTTTAGGTCTTCAGGAATCCGTTCGAGCAAAAAAAAATATTAACATTAACAGGTGGGAAAGGGCTAAAATGGCCCCTCAAGGCCCGAAAAATGGGTTTCCCGCTAATATCTGCCAAAATATGCGAATTGGAGAATTTTTGTTTAGTTTACTTTTTTTTCCGAAAAATCGATAGTTTTCGAGATAACGGAACCCAAAAGTCCCCTTATTTCAGCTGCCGCTCTACCGCTAGAATGCCGCTATCTTCATGGATTCATTTACAAGCGGGCGGACAAATGGTTCCATTACTCGGGCAATAATGTACATTTTTTAATCATTTAAAGTGCATCGGAATGAAAAAACCCGTATCTATCATTGCATATGAGTTTGGGTCCAGTCTGATTTTTTTAGAATATTAAAAAAAAGCGCTCAAAATTTTTTTCTCAATATTTTAAGAGTATCTCATTAATTTATTGATATTTAAAAAAAAATGGTTTATTATTAACAATTCTTTTTTATAATGAGACCTTAGCAAGTGTTCAATGATCCCAAAATAATTTCTTTACCATCTTTCTTGCGTTTTGATAAAAAATATTTTGCCCATCTGCATATTTTAGCCGTTTTCGGAGTTCTAGAAAATCTGTAGACTAAACGCGAATCAAAATCTCATCATCTATTGAAATGCTTTTCAATGCACATCGTTCGAAAGCTTAGATTGTCTAGTTTCTTTTTCTTTTTAATAAGGTCTAATTATTTTTTAAAAAACAGGGAAATTCATCACACCAGTGACTCGCGGACTCACCACTAACCACATCTATCCAGTGTGGAATGTTATGGGTTTTTTGATGGCCGTTTTTGCGAAAAATATTGGTTGGCAAAAAAAAGGACCATTTTTGTAGATTTCGAGGTGATCTTCATTTTTTGTTAAAAAAAATTCTCTTATTCGCAGGAGGCCATTTTCAGCGGGTTCCCACGTCGGAATCGTGATAAACTTTTTCTCGCTCGAAAGTATCCGCGAAGACCTAAGAATTGCGCCACAAATGAAAAATGTGCAGATTTATTTACAGCTTTGGGTATTTCAGGTCTTCAGTTACTGGACTAATATGAAACTGTGAATAAGCTCCCTATCAACGTGGTCACAACCGTTTTAGGATGTTGTTGAAAAATCATATTAAAATCGGAATATCGCAATGTGGCCATATTTCGCAAAGAACTAGACATATCTTAATCATTTAAACTTTATGACCGATAAGGCTAAAACTTTAAGCCCGGGACCTATACTATGTTATATCATTTGAAAAAAATGAGAAATGTAACAGTTTGCGAAATTTGGCAACACTGCATAGTTTTTTACAGAATTTTATATTGCAACATTAAATAATTAAAAGCACTATCGTACAAAAAAGAAAACGGTAAAAAGGAAATCAGCGTGGTAGTCATAGGAGTTTCATGAGTGTATCCATCCTGAAGATAATCTCTAATATGTTCAAAACGGTGCATCACAGACCAATAGTCATATCTATCGCTATTTTTTTTAAGGGCTTACAAAAAATGTAATAAAATATAGTGTGTTCTATTAAAAAAAAACGTTGTGTCACCACCCTTTATATAAAAACACAACACACCTAAGAATATCATAAAAGTAAAAATACTTTTACAACAAATAAGTTTTATAAAAAGGACTTTTAGGTATAACTTAAAGTTTCCGAGAAAAGGTATAGGCCCTTAATAAACGGGCTGCCTTGTACGTACCGGGTGTCCAAATAAGAAAGGACGCCAGCTGTATCTCAAAAACTAGTTATGACACAGCGTTGGAAAAAGAATATTTTTGGTATGAGTGGTCAAGAGAAATGGCTGAAAATTATTTTCAAGTTTCTAAAACTACAGCGAGATAGCGCAACTGCAACGACAAATTAAAAAACCTATTTATTCTTCAAAGGTAGCTGTTATTAGGTATTTTGATTACATCAGCAAAACCTCTGACCAATTCTGCATCGGTTTGGCAAAGGACTTTTTGTCGTATCTCCAATAATAAGGGTGGGAGAAGATGATAAATAATCAACTTTTAAAAACCTCTATCGAAAGTAATTTAAGTGGTACCTGGTAAAAAACTAGAGGGCGTTGTTTAAGCGAAACTCAGTCTTTTGAAATTTTCTTAAGAAAGTTAAATACGACGATATAATTTTTATTATACATTTAAAGAAGGAAAAAAATACTAATACTATTGAAAAAAACCGCGTTTTGATTACTGCATTCGTAACCTGTCTTTCAAATGAAAAATAATATTAACAATTAATCAAAACAGTCTTTGCAACAGAGTCAGAGCATAATTACTGTAGAGAAAAGAAAAAATACTAGAAACTATTTTAAAGCTTGTGTTGTATCCACTAAGGAACAGAATAAACAACCAAAAACATGAAAATGCTGTGATTGGAGCATTTACTAACTCTAATTTAAATATTAGTCAAGTAGGCTTGGAAATAAAAACAAAAACAAAAGATAAGAAAAGGACTTGACTTATTTAAGTTAATAGTTGTCAGTTCCAATTCAATTTTTAAATAGGCGTTGACTTATTAGAATCTTATCTGCATAAAAAATGAGAATTTCAAGTGAAGTGGCATATAACATGCTAGCAGTTTATTTATTTTAAAACTAGAGTAAAACCGACAATTGTCAACCTAACTAAGTCATGTGGTTATCCAAACTTTTGTTGGTGTTTTTATTTTTAAGCCTACTTAACTAATAATAATTAAATTAGAATTAGTAAATGCCCCAATCACGGCATTTTTATGTTTTCGATTGATCATGATGTGCTATAGTGGATACAATACAAACTTTAAAATAGTTCCCAGTATTTCTTTTTTACTTTACAGTAATTATTTTTTTACTCTGTTACGATGACTGTTTTAATTAATTGTTAATATAATTTATTATTTGAAAAATAGGTTTCCTTGAAATAACTCGAAAACAAACTCAGATATCCCAACGCGATATTTGCCATAGTGTAGATATTTTTTCTCTCTTCCAAACCTACAATAAAAAATATATGGTCGTATTTAACTTTCTCGAGAAAATCTAGAAAAATCTAGTTTTCCCTCAGTAACGCTCTCTAGTTGGCAAACTAAAAACTAGTCGACACCGAAAAGGACGTCACTTAAAGGATATTTAAAGTTTCTTGCAAACGAGTATCCATTGATAGAGCTATTTAAAAGCTGCATTATTTATCATCTTTCCCCACTCTTATTATTGGGAACACGACAAAAAGTCCTTAACCAAACTGATGCAGAATTGGTTAGAGTTTTTGCTAATGATATTAAAATTGTATACCTATAATAAGCAATTTTTGGGGAAAATAGCTTTTTGAATTTACCGTTGCGGTTGCGCCATCTCGCGGTAGTTTTAGAAACTTCTAAATAATTTTCAACTATTTTTCTTGACTATTTTTACTAAAAATAAGTTTTCCCCAACGATGTGCAAAACATATTTTCCGAGGTACAGCCGGCGTCCTTTCTTATTTGGACACCCGGTACACTATTAAATATTTTTTTGTAACCGAAAGTTGTATGTTATAAAATTTTTACCATTGGTAATAATATTCTAGTTGAAAGAACCAAAATAGAGTTGACACAAAGTTAGGACAACCCATAGATTACTACAAGTGTGTTTAATGCAATACCGATTTATTATTTAAATATTACCTTTAAAAGAAGGAAATTATTTTCTTTATAACATTATAACCAACTGTAATAAACTTATTTGAGGATTATTAGTTATTCCTAATAAACTTTTTTAAAGCATAGGTTTGTAATTTGCCTAGAAAATATGTAGAATATATAAACGGAAAATCATAAATCAAAAGATTAATTCTAAAACATTTAAATAAGACCAACCGTGTGATTATTTTAACTACACGGTTGGAATACTTCTTTGAAAAATAATTAAATAATTTTACTTTAGTTACCATGATGTTAATTTAAAAAAAATGGTTAAAGATCATTTTATCCTATTTTATAAAAAGTGCTTTTTCAAATCACTTTGTCTGACAGATATCATTATTGATTAAATAGATGCATAAAAGCAGTATTTTACTAAATATTTATGTAATTATTTAATTTTTACTTAACTAAATATGTACACATTTTTTATTACATGATTTACTCAAATTATTTTAGTTTTGTAGTCTGTAATACTGACCATTTTTTAGATTTATTTATTTTAAAGATATTTAAAATGAGATATATTTTATAATGAGGGATATTCACGGTACATTAGAACTTAGGCCTCAGCCTTTGTGGACTGTCCAAAGATTTAAAAAAAAATCTTGAAAAGAGTTGCTTCTAAAGACTTAAATAAGGCATATTTTTTTGATGCATAGGAAATTATAGTAACTTATTTTTTAATACACAGGTCAATCTACTAAGCTTAAAAAATGTTATGCCATTTAAAACAGGTGGGGTAGGCCGTAGCTGGCGCCCTCTACTAACAACATCAAAAGCATGGACAAATCTAAATTTCTCATCCCCAAGAACCCCCAGATCCCCAATTTTGTACCGATATGTCATTTAGTTAAGAAATTATTATGAAAAAATGTAAACCAACTAAACGCCGCGCCGGGGCCGATGTCCAAACTGTTTGACGTCTTTTATGTACCTTGAAATTGAGACCACCTTCTAATAAAAGAACGAAAATTTTTAAATAAAGATGATTGTGTGGCCCCAATACCACTTAATATAAATAATAGATACATTTTCTTGATGCTAAGATAATTTCAGGAAAACTTAAAATAAATTAATTATCTTGCTATCCTTTTTATTTTTGAAAATCATGAATGGAGCAGTCATAATAGATTAATATGCTATTTATAACATTACGTCATAAATTTTGATCAAAAGCTCTCACAATATCCTAAATTTTATATTAAATCTGCAATAATTTTAATTTTAAATATTATTTAATTTTCAGTAAAAAAATTTAAATCGATTTTATCTTAAAAACAGCCGGTTTTTGGGAGGGTTTTTCTTAATTTTGTTTCAGGGAATCCGCCAGTTCGTAGGGGTCAAGAGTTTGTGTGCACATACAGTTCTATACGCCGGGACCGGAACCGGGACCGAAGCGGCCCTATCTTGGTGAGTAACATAACATGCATTTTTTAGCAAAATTAAACACAGCTGCTCTTAACAAATTTAATTTCTATAATTGTAAAATTACTATAAATTATACATAATTTTCCAATAGATCCTAGGTATATTTAAATACAAAATAGTTAAAATTTTTTGAAATAACTTTATCTAATGTCACTAAAATTAAGGCTTGTAAAACAAAAATAATATTTACATACATTTTTTACTTTTGGTAATTAAGAACAATGAAATGACCTAGTATAGAAGGTATCTTTTTATTGTGAAATTTGTAAATATTAAGAATACAGTTAGCTATACATACAGTTTAGTATAATAAAAATAGTTTACAAAAATATTAATACACATTGTCAAGATATTTTTTATTTTCCAAATTATTTATTAGTGTTTTAAATCTACTTCGTTTTAACTGTATAATTATATTTTTTAATATGTTTTTATTCTTAAAGGAAAATAATAGTATTATAACTTTTTTAGTGTTATTTTTTAATACAAGCATGTTATAGTACTTACAAATTGCAAAAACTCATAATTTTATTTTTTGTAAACACAACTTTTTATTAACACATTTTCTTTCTTTATTTATTCCCGAATTTTAACGGAGCAGATCTCTTAATAAGCCTTGTAAAATGAACAATGACCTCACCATTTGCTTCATTTTAAATATTTCTCCTTTGCTGACTTAAAACTAATTAACCGAGAAATTTCAGTAGAAATATAACAAAAGAAATTTCATTTATTATCATTTCAAGGATGTCATAAATTAATTTTACTCTCTAATTATAGTACTTATTATTATATTACTATTAATAATTATAACGTTGTGTTAGTACAATAAATAATTAGTAAAAACAATAAAAATTATCAACTGGTTATGGTCCGTTAATTATAAAAGATTTTAAAGAGACGTTAAAAATTGGTGAAATAAAAGTAAGTACCGAAAATAGTGAGATTTTTCCAAATTGTATGTTCGGTTTGTAAGAGTAACTAACAACGACATACGTATTTAAAAAGAATTTAAGGTTGCTAGATTGCTGTACTGCCACGGTGCGATCTTATTACTTAGATTTACGACCATTGTCAAAATCCTCTATAATTTGTAACGTTACATTATAACTGAAACCACGTGGTGGGCGTTTAACGAATTGGTTTCGATCGGTATGCCACTACAGTTGTAACAACCTAGCGTAAATTTGGAACATCTTCTTAACGTTATAGAGCTTATGTTTATAAAATCAGCTTGGTATTATCTTTAAGACAACTTTGATTATTCTCTTGGGCTGGTTTAGTTGCGTTCCAGTGCTTTACAATAAGTTAAAGATTTCCGCAGATTCGTTAGTTTAGTTAATTGCATGCATGTCTACTTCCCTTTTAAGATTATTTATTTTTTGGTTTACGGCTCCACGAAAACAACATTTTTTTATCAAAACGAGTTTGCAGTCATAGTTGTCGAAACCAACTGACTCACCATTTAACATTAGTGCACGCCCAAAAGACTAAGTTATGATAAGATTTAAAAACCACACCCAATTAAATAAGAAATCTAGTATAAAATTCTTTAAAGAATTTACGATTATACCAATCATGTAATTATGTTGGTAAATCGATACTTTATTCTAAATAAATATCTGGAAAAGGAAACATTGCTGTAATGTAACTTAAATTTATACCGGGTGACACAGCGGACATGTAACAGCGCATAATTTTTTTATTTATAAGAATTAATTTTCAAAATTTGGGTGATGCACCTGTTAAAATGACACGCTTTTAATGACTAAATAAAGCCATTTTTTACTTCTGGTTTAATCGAAAGATACCCTAAATATTATATTTTAAATAGCACCCTGTATATGTTTTTAGCCTACCTGATCCGCTTTAAAATTCTCTTTTCAACTATGTATCAAACTTGTCATTTGATTTTAATATGGCTGCTAAAATCGATTTTTTTCCCAAAATTTTAGTAGGCCATGACGTGGCAATTACAAATTATCACCATGTAAAAGGTATTTAGGTGTTAAGAATAAGGCGTAAAAATATTTTTAATTTTGTTACTTTCTATTTAATTAATAAGGGTTAGACATAAAGGTTAATTTTTAATATTTTAAAAATGTATTTTTTTAACGCTTAATATCTCAAAATCCATAATAGAAAACTTCAGTTTTTATTAAACTTAACGTTAGATCAAACATTTTCTATTTCATATAATTTATCAAAATTGGCATGCACAACTGACCTTTTTATCAAAATCGCAAAATTATACATATCTACAGTGATTCGCAAATCCTTATATACAGGGTGTCAAAGAATATGTGGGAAATCTCTCGGAATCTAATAGAAAACCCAAAAATAGTATGGCAAGTTCCCATAAACTTTTTTCCTCCGAGCCTTCCCTACGGAGATACAGGTACAGGGTTTTCCCGTATAATTGTGCACCCCTTTGTGTTCGGATAAACGAGTTGCAAGTTATTTAAATTTAAAATCTGTTCTTATAAGCCATAGTTAGCCATGGATACAACCCAAAATTGACTTCTGTCAAATATTTATATTTTTGTTTGGTTTTCAAGACGAACCATGGCTAACGCGACTTAACTTTGCCAAACTTTGGGTTGTATCCATGGCTAACTATGGCTTATAAGAACAGATTTTAAATTCAAATAACTTGCAAACTCGTTTATCCGAACATAGATAAGTTATATAGATTTGAAAAGAGGAAGATTAGCAGAATTTGAATTTTCAATCATACACAGGGTGTTCCGTTTAAAATAACGAAGTTGATAGTGATTTGTTAATTTTCCGATCATCATTTGTTTTTCTATCTTACACCATAAAAATATTCATGAAAAATCCTGCAACTTTCATATAAACAATTTTTTTCTATCTATAAAAATAAATATTTTAAAGGGGTGCGCAATTATACGGGAAAACCCTGTACATAACAGACGACCCTGGAATTCGTTTTTTTATAAATAACTTTTAAAACACTTGGCTTATTTAGTTTGCCAGGGACGGACTAGCTCTGACACAATAATAGCAATTTTTTTAACACCCTGTATGATAAAGGCTCAACAATATAATATTTGAATAGCTTTAACATAAAACTAAAAAAAGGTACTCCTGATTGACATCGATAAAATCAACTGTTTACGAAAAATAAAATATTATGTAGGGTAATTTTTTTTACATTATACAGGGTGTTTTCTAATTGTACGTCAATATTTTGAGTTCATTTTAAGAAGAAAACTTCATATGAACGTATGTCCTAAACGTCTTAACTTTTGAGATACAGGGTGGTAAATTTTTAAAAAATAAATCATTTCTTATTAATATCTGTAATACCACTTTAGATATATTAATGAAATTTGGCATACATGTACTATGTATCAAGAAGCATTTTTCAGTGTACCACATTTTTTTTTATTTGCCAAAATAGACAGGTCAAATTCTGTACGAACGCCACTGGTGGAAATTAAAAAAAATGTGGTACACTAAAAAAGGCTTCTTGTTACATAGTACTTATATGCCAAATTTCATTAAAATATCTAAAGTTGTATTACAGATTTTAATAATAAATGTTTTATGTTTGAAAATTTTACCAACCTGTATCTCAAAAAGTTAACACGTTTAGGACATACGTTCATATGAAGTTTTCTTTTTAAAATGGACCCATAAATTTATTCCCCTTATTTTGACGTACAATTAAAAAACACCCTGTATAGTGTAAAAAAAATTACCAACCATGATATTTTATTTCTCGTAAACAGTTGATTTTATCGAGATCAATCAAAAATACTTTTTTTTTTTTTAAGGTTAAAGCTATCCAAAATAATATTGTTGAGCCTATATCATAGGGTGTTAAAAATTGCTATTATTGTGTCGAGCACTGTCCCTGGCAAACTAAATAAGCCAAATATGATTTATGGCCGGTTGCACCAACACTTTTGCGACACTTAAGTTGTTCTTAAGCATTGACTGCCCCTTAAGTTTCAAATGTTTCTTGCACCAGCTGAAATTGAGTCCTTAATGGTCCTTAACTTTAAGTGTAGGATTTTCTGTACTTAATGATCCTTAAGTAATTTGAAGTTGACATTTGACAAATATTTTGTTTATTGTTTATTTATTTTTCGTTTGTTTGTAGTTTCAAATAATTAATTTGATAAAATTATGTAAAAACGAAGTTTTTAAACAATGGTGTTTTGGATTGTGATATTATAAATGCGATGTAAATTAGATTTCCAAGAAAAATGTAGAAACAGTGAATTTTTATCACTTATGGCAATTTTGAGATTTATTTACCTTTTTTATTCTTTTGGACATTGTTCTGTTATTTTAAAAAGAACTGTTTTGACGAGATGGATAATCTTACATTTTTCAAAAGGTTCAAATTAACGAAACCAACAGTGCTCAGCACTTGAGCAAATCGTAGATGAGCTTTAGTTTAAACATGACAAGTTTGTATTAGCTTTTAAATTTTAAGTATTTACTTGTAAATTAGGAATATTTAATTTGTTCATATAAAATAATAAAAGTTTTTTTAATGATGTATTTGTGTTTATATTTCATATTGACAATAATTATTCCTTTTCCATGGCTGTAAAGAAAGGCGCCCTAGATATTTTTTTTTCCATATTGTTATTAATTTTACAACAAAAAATCACAAACTAACTACTGATTTTGTATTATAATGTCTATAAAGTGAAAAAATTTAAGTTTTAATTATTTACAAAGATTCAAGTCGGATTACTTCTATCATTTAAATGACACACAAGCTAGAAAAGGAAAGATCTAATATCAGTTAATTCTGATTATTCGCGTAGTAAAGGCCAACATTAAAAAAGAAGAACGATGCAACGTTGCCATCTTTCTAAGTAGTCTTAGTTAAGTTGCAATAAAAATCTAATGGTGAAAGCGAAAACAATTTAAGTTACCCTTAATTTTAAGAGCTTCTTAATAAAGGTCTACTTAAGATACTTTTGGTGCAACCGGCCATTAATGGAATCATTTTAAGAATACTTATCTAGTAACCATCATATTAAAAAAATATTAAATTACGCGTAGTATTTTAAAAGTTATTTGAACAAAAACGATTTCCAGGTGCGTCCGTTATATACCTGTATCTCCGTAGGGGAGGCTTATAGGAAAAAAGTTTATGGGAACTGGTCATAATATTTTTGGGTTTTCTATTAGATTCCGAGAGATTGCCCGCATATTCTGGGACACCCTGTATAATAAGTATAAGTACAGGTAACAATAATGCGCCAAGTAGGCAGTGTAATACCCAAAAAAAAAAAATGAACATATCAAGAGATCCATGAGATGATATGACAATTTTCTGGCACAAATCAAAGAAATTTAATTAATTATTAAATCTATAACAAATAGGTGAACTAAACAAAAATCATAAAAAAATGTAGATTATAATAATTATCGTTTTTATTAAAAAAGTCATTTCTTCATACTAGTTCCAATAATTTATATGAAATAGTAAATGTTTTATCAAAAGCTACATTTAATGAAAATTGGAGTTTTCTATTTTGGATTTTGAAATATTAAGCCTTAAAAAAAATAAATTTCTAAAATATTAAAAATTAACCTCTATACCTAACTCTAATTAATTAGATAAAAATTAACAAAATCACAAATATTTTTATACCTTATACTTTACATCCCAATGCCTTTTACATGCCGGTAATTTGTATTTGTCACATCATGGCCTACTAAAAGTTTGGGAAAAAAATCGATTTTGGCCGCCATTTTGAAATAAAATGACAAGTATTACACATGGTTAAAAGAGAATTTTAAGGCAGATCAGGTAGACTAAAAATATTTCTAGGGTGCTATTTCAAATTTGAAATTAAGGGTTACTTCCGGTTAACCCGGAAGTGAAAAAATTGGGTTAATTTAGTCATTAAAAGCGTGTTCTTATGATAGGTATATCACCTAAATTTCAGAAATTAATTCGTACAAATGAAAAAGTTATGGGCTGTTACATGTCCGCTGTGTCACCCGGTATATTAAAAACAAAAAAAAAACTTTGGTCTCTTTTTTACTTTTTTTAATCCTTGGAAAGTCCACAAAGGCTTAAAGCCTACATACTAACGTCCGTGGCTATCTTAAGAAAAGTATAAGGTGGTTTATTAACCCAGCACTTAAAGATTCAGAGGTCTGGTGGAAAAGTAAATACATCTGTAGTCACAGAGCTAAAGGAGCGAAGAAAGTGGAAAGTTTCGGGCCTCTCCAGATCAATTATAAAAGTGGCACTACGTTAAGCTCTAGTAGGAGCTGCTTAATGATGAAATATATTAGATAAGTCCTTGGAGCAGAAGCCGTGGAAATACTTGAAAAGCAACAGAACTCCGAAAGCTCGTCGATGGGCAAGAGAAGGAAGCTTTTTTTAGGAGTGGAATTATTAATAAGGCGAAAGTTTTCTAATTTTAAATGGTATCAAAAACGCTAAAAGTTGTGGAAGGCACTATTCTCCAGACATGGAAACAATATTCCAGAGAAGGTCTGATTTGGAATACATATAGAATATACAGCTTAGAATACCTTGGTGAGCAATCTTAAGCAAGTTTAAACTATAAACTGTATTATAGTGATTATGTGGTATGGCACAAGAAATTACTCGAATTTAGGCGTTGAACTAATTGTAATCGAACAAAATTTGCATTTAACACTGTATTTAGGCGGGTATGGTTGACTTTGGTTATGACCTTTTATTATTATAATTTAAGTCAAAGTTATTACCAAGTCTTGTCGTTTGTAGGCAATTATTACCGCAATCAATACCGTGGAATTTTCGGTAGCTCGCCTAAATTCGAAAATTGTTTTAAATACTGGTCGAGTATCTTTAATTAGAAGAAGTACACACTAATAAATACAATTTAAAAGATAATTTAAGAAGTTTACGTTTTTACAATATAGACGAATATTTTTGATTCATTACCTCTAATAACATTTTAATTGCAAGTTTGGGGATTCGATTAGTTGGTCATTGTTAATTAAAGTAAAAAGAAAAGTGTAAACCAGTGACTGCAAGCCGTGGCAAAGCTATACACTATGTTTCTTCTATTGTGAAAAATAAATATGCAGATTAAAACATAATTTGATCAGCTTCTATACAGGGTGTGCCTCAGTAGTGGCTTTCTTCTTTGTTTTAAAAGATATTTAAAATAAAGTTTGGAGGGTATGGATAGGAAAAAAGCTACATTTTTTTACAAGTAACTGTAGATCAAGCCTAATTTGTTTTTGGTTGGATATACAAAGTTTTTGTTGGAAACCCTTTAGAAAAATGTACCTAACAAGAATTAAAAGCTTTCTCTTAACCCGAGGCTATGTAAATCATTAATAACTGTGAGTATTGTTCGTAAAGAAAAATTGTAGAAAGAAAAACGTTTTGTAATTAGATTTCTATAAAATGGGATAGTTAGAATTGGCAAAAAGCATGAATTTTTAGGACCCTTTGGACATTTATATTCGGCCAGAAAAAACTTCATCCTTGATGAAATATCGTAAGCAAATCCTGTTAAAATCGGTTTGATAGCGTTTGCACAGTAATTTCCCAATCCAAATTAAAATTAATTAAGGAACATTTCTTTTCTCACACTTTTCTTTACTGGTAATCAGAGCTGTCAAAACTTGAAGTACTTCAAGTATTTTACTTCAATTACTTTTTATTAGGAGGTACTTGTACTTGTACTTGATTAGTTTTTATGAAGATACTGGGATTTTTACTTGATTTGACCAAGTAAATTACTTGAAGTATTACGATGTACTTAAAGTAAAATAAGTACTTCAAGTAAAAAAAAGTACTTTAAGTAAAGAAAGTACTTCAAGTAAATAAAATGTACTTGAAGTAAAAACAATACTTCAAGTAAATAAAAAGTACTTAAAGTAAAAAATCAACCCAGTACTTGATAATCGTACAAACAACTTAAAACAAGAAATACGCACAACCGCTGCTGTTTCTATTGTATTGCATTACAGCGCTCTTTTGAATTGGATCCAACAGCAAGACAAGTGTAACTATTACTGATAATTAGACTTTTTGTTCTTCTTTCGAAATCACTCCTTATAAAAAATCCTTTATTTTGAAGCCCAATTTGTTTTATTTAATAATGCGCATTTTGGATAACCGTTTCCAAATCACTCCCGAAAATGTCAAAAACGTGACAGTTCAAGAATTTCTATTGGTGCGATTCGACGTTTGATGGAGCGGTTCCCCAACTATTTCGTATTGTGAATGCGTTCATTATTACCTTCATTTGAACGAAAACCCTTGTATTTTAATAGCCAACTTAAACAAAATTTCCACTAATAAAACGGAAACGACAATAAAATTGAAGTTAGGTTGTTTTGACTTGATTTTGTGTTGATGGAAAATAAAAATATTTCCCAAGAATAGGTTTTGAGTGCCAACCCGCTGTAGGCACCCATATGAAAACACTCGCTTTTGACAGATGTATCTGATGCCAACGGGTGCCAACGCCAACCCGTTGGCAACCACAGGGAAAAAAACCATTACCAATATTTCCTATAATAGTTTAAGGCCCAAGCGCTAACCCAAGTACGGCAATGTAGGCCTGTTGCCATAAATTTACATACGAAATTTTACATTATTTCGGACATCGGATGCATACGATCCCGACTTAAAACGGGACACTTAGCAACCCTACTTGTTTTCCTAACTATAGTTTTTAACGACTGGCCTACTTTCCAATGACGTAGCGCTCAGTCCTTAAAGTTTTTAGGAATTGTTGGAAAACCCCGTTTTGAGGAATAAACCCTCTAACTTCCTTACAAAAAATACTACTCAAGTATAATTTGTTTTATTTGAAGTACTTTTAATAACTTCAAGTACTTTTATGTACTTCAAGTACTTTGTTTTGCTTCAAGTACTTTGGTTTACTTCAAGTACTTTGGTGTACTTCAAGTACTTTGTTTTACTTCAAGTACTTTGTTTTACTTCAAGTACTTTGGTTTACTTCAAGTACTTGGATTTACATCAAGTAAAATACTTGGGTGGTACTTCAAGTACTTTTTCAATTTACTTGCAAATGCAAGTACATTTTAATGAATACTTGGTACTTGTACTTGAAGTAATTTTTAAAAAATTAAAAACTTGGTTCTTGTACTTGAAGTACTATTTAAGAGTACTTTGACAGCTCTGCTGGTAATGATTACAAAATTATAAGCAACTAAAGGAAAACAAAATGTATTTCTTTCGATTTTCTTCGCATTTTGTTTATTTAATATAATTTTCAGACTTTTTTTAAAGAAAGCATATTTCGATTCTCAATATTTGCATTATTCTGACGAGATTCCAGCAAAAAAGGTCTGCCAGATCGTACAACCAACAACTCTTGTGTTTTAACAGATAAGGCTTAGTTTACTATATTTTCTTTTTTTCGGTTAAGCTTAATATTACTAAAACTTTTGATTTTTAAATAGAACTCTCGGGACGTGTTTACTTTTTTCCTCTAAATAATATTTTAAATAGAAGAATGTGTAACTTGCCATTTTTTGCTATGTCAAATTATTATTAATCTTATTGTTTAGTGACAGCAAAGATGACGAGGTAATTATAATTTTAATTTTTTTTGGTTGCCGGTTGCAGAAACTTAACCATAATACAATAAAATACAATTATAAAAAGATTTTAATTTCATAAAAGTACCGATAAGTCTAAAGTTGTATCGATTTTCAACCTAAAATGTCGAATTGACTAGTAAAGACAACCTTGAAACTAAATAACATTGAACTTTAAAAGGTGACAAACAACTGTTTAATATGTTAAAAAAATACGTTTAAAAAATCTTTAACGGCTTTTCGTTTCTGGTTAAGAGGGGGAAAAATCTAACAAAAATCGTATACAAATTTTGCAAATGTTAAGCAAAAGACGTACCTTCTTATCATTTTCAATGACAAACAGGTGTCAGACAACTGAGTAATGACTGTAATATATCAGTATTTTTTCTGAAGAACGTTTATGTTTTCGTTTTTTCCTAATTTAAAATTTGCATATTGCACTTTTTTGTTATAATTACTTTAAAGGAAATATTTGTATTTAAATTTATTGGAACCATATCCAAAATTGTTTATAGACTTTTATGTGATACATTGTTTTGAATTCGCACTTTAAATTATAATATTTACAATATTTAATATTAATTTTTCCTATTTATTTAATGTAGTCTTGGCAACCGTAAAAAAAATAATAAATAGGAAATGAGACAGGAAAACAATATTGTAGAATATTGTAGTTTTTGAAACATATTTGAATTAATAAAAGGTACGAGATAACAAAATTACCTTTTTTTTTGTTATTATAACTGTTATTTTATACTAATTTGGAATATTTAATAGGTTAATAATATTAACATACCTAGTTTTGGACTAACACAAATTCATGTAAAAGATATTAATCTAAAACGATTTGAATTCACATATAAACTGTTGCCAGTTCAATTACTATAATAATATATAGAAAAACACCCATAGATAAGATAATGTTAATTTGAATAATTATTTATTTAGCTTGGAGGTTTTTAAAATAATAGAAATAATATGTTTGTTTTTTTTATTTACCACCTTTTTATCAGTTGTAAACAAATAATAATAATAATAAGTGTAAAATACCTGTCGACATATAATTAAAGATGTAAGTAGCACATTTAAAGTTAAAATAAGTAACATATTTTTTTTGTTTGTTACAAAACCATGATTTTTAAATTATAATAATTTGGCCACGGTGACATTGCAGTTGTAAAAGCCTAAATAAATAAAAAATATTTAAAATTTTTAAGTATAGAAAAAAAAAACAGTATTTAATAAAATAAGGATTTGGTCAATTAAGAAGACTAGATATCAATTTAAACAATGAAAGAACTAGATTGAGAAATTTACAATATTAATAAAAAGTTTTTTCTACTATTTTAACAAACTTGGTAAAAATAACGCATTTTACTTAAATTATCTAAGATAAAAATACAGAAAAGTTTGAAAAATTCAATTTTTTCATGTTTATAATTATTAAAAATAACAGTAAAATAGTTGAACTTTTCGATCTTAGCTATAAATAGTAATAATAAAAGGAAAACTGTCAGCTTTGCATTTAAGTGAAAAATGAGCAAAATTATTTAAAATATTTACAACAAAGAAAGAAAAGTAAATAATATGTTTTGCTTCTCAATCTTTAACTGACTGGCCAATTATAATAGTATACAAATACTATTTGTATATGGGCATTTCTCTGTAAACTTTAAGCATATTTTTGTACCGACAAACAGTCCGCTAGTTAGTTTTTTTCATAGAATAATAATTTTATTTAATTATTATTATTGGGCAAACTTAAAAAGCATACGAAGCACTACTTAGAAATGAAATTAAATGTTATTGAAGTAGTTTTAAATAAGAGCCAGGACACTGTGCGTAAAATTGGGGACATAATAAACATTAGTATTTTTAGATGCATTATTTAATTGAAAAATAGATTCCACCGATATTTTCAGCAAAAAGTTCATTGGATTTCAAATATTATAAGTATGAATATTTTTAAAATGATATTTGTGAGATAAACACCTTTTTTACCAGGGGACTGTTTTTGGGGACATGCAGGGGACCGTTCTTTGAGCATTATATACACGTTTTTAATGTAATAAACTTTATTTTATTCTATATTGTACCTCTGGCCTCGGTAAATTAGGTGATTATCTTTTTAAGTTAAGTACAAATTATAAAATAAACTATATTTTTCATTTAATATCGGCTTGGGATAGTGAGTTGCTCAGCTTACAGAAATACACAAAAATCAACAGATGTTTACTAAATGATTATAAATAACGACTAAAGGATATTTCAAGCATAGATCGACCTACCTGTCCATATAAATCCATTTACCCCTATAGACCCTTCGAAATCTGATAATAAAACATTTGAGGTTAGTTGTATATTGTATAAGTCAAATATTACAAATCACACGATTTTTAAAGATTTCTGTTAGACGTGCATTTTAAAAGTACGTATTTTAATAGAAAACTCAAGATTATTACGTTCGTTGTCACTTATGGCAAAGCTGTTTGATTTTATTTTCCATGACTCGTTGGAGAACACTGCCAATAAACATACTCCCAAAGGTAATCTATATATATAATTTGCTAATGTGGATATATTTATATGTAGGTAGGTATATATATTTATTTGTCCACGTGATTCTGAAGTTATGGCTTGAGCTAAAATCATGAAATTTGGCACAGTGGTAGTCTTTAGCAGTGGCTAGAACCTAACGTTTTTTGAATTTCGCCCCGGGACAAAAATAGGAGCAAAAAAGTGTTTTTTTACCGTTAGCCGTACGGAAGGCGTCTTACGGAGACAGAGGCTACCTAATATTGTCTCTCGCCTGGCGGAGACAGGCTTTTCATCTAGTTAACATAAAAATGGTCCATTATGAAGTAAACAAAACTGAGAACATAGATTTTTTCGAGGGAACTTAAAATAATACATGGACCATATTTAATACGTGACCTTACTTTCCTGTTTCTATATGCATTATTAAAAACCCTTATTTTTTTCCCTAAAATATATTTTTTCTAATTTAAGCTGACTTATTTAAAAAATGAAATTAAATATATAAGAACAGCCGCTGGCCATGTTCCAAAAACTACCACCCTTATAGCTTTCGGGTAAAAAGTAATTTATATATTTGAATAATTCAGGGCTTTAACACCTAATTTGGCTAGTTGGTCGGCAATGTCGTTGTTTCCACTCCTCCATGTCCGGGCATCCACTTTAGGGTAACTCTGTTGTTTATGGTCAGTTTGTTAAGAGATTGTCGGCATTTCGTGGTAAGCCCGACTGACCGATAGAATGTATAGATTTGCTCCCCGTAGGCCTTTCTTGGTACATTCAGATATCTATTTCATCGATTGGTAAGTGACTAAGCAGTTGACTTTTTAAAACATTTATTACATCATATTTATGCACACTTTTGCACAGGCAATAACAATTTTTGCACACCAATATACAAGAAGTTATAAATAAATTTAGGGCGGGAGAGTACGATTTGTGCACAATTTTGCATACATTCAACCAACTTTTGCACAGTTTTCGGAAATCAATAATTAAATTACTTTTCCAAAATATATACCAGCCCCCCTCCCATTCCACTTAACTTTTTTACATTTTTCTAGTGAAATTATTAAGTAGTTGGAGCAGTCATTTTAGGAAATAACGGATTTTAGTATTTGACGACTATCATAGGCATAAACAAATTTTTGCCCGACTAAAATGCTTCCGACTACCTAAAAAAACGAATTCTTTCTTTTTTTTCTAAGAATTTCTTTATATTATAAAAGTTATATGGCCTAGATTAAAGATTATTTTACCAGTTAAAAGAACTATAACTGCAGATAAATGCACAATAAAAATAATTTGCGGTCCTTTGCCTTTATCGCAACTTGGCGTTGTGTCGTGTCGCGACCACAGGAAATATTGCACACAGCTATTTTCTCTTACTTTAAAATATATAATTTTAAAATTTGACATACATATAGTATATGTATAAGGGTAAAATATCACTTCCGGTTTAGCCAGAAGTGGAACCAAATCAATAATTTTAAATGGATGTTTTTATATGGTTATAGGGGTAAAAAGTCATTTTTTAACGCAATGGCGGGATAGAAATCACGTTTCCCAGTTTCAGTAAGGCGGCAATATGTGGCTGGTAATAAATTTCTTTTAAAGAGCTTGCCCTAGAATCTGACAAAAACGCTTATTTACTGGTTAAAAAAAATAACACTTAATTTTTAACAAAAAATCGGTCACCTAAATTTTATTAAAAATATTTTGTGACGAAAACGTTCTCAAATATTTTATACGGCAAGTGAAACCAATCAAACATTAGCAACAAAGCTTTTTTACCTATAGATAAATGCCTAACAAATAAAAAAAGAAAAAAATATATAAAAGTACATTTTTTAACTAAAACTGCTTTATATTTGGCAAATTTAAATATAGACCTTTTAATTTGTTTTAAAATGGTAAACAAAAATAGCTAAGTATCATTTTAATGGTCAAAGTTACTCATAGTAGGCTATATGGGTAAATGCATTAAGAAACAATTATTATCAAAATGTCAAACAGTAATTTTTCTGTACATACAGGTCGTTGTCCATAATTTCTACTGTTATTAGGCAGTAAAAGTGTATATAAGCAAATTATTTTTCAGATTTTGTTTTGATTAGATTGGTAAATTAAATAATATTGCTACAAATGCCAAAAATTTCCTATTTTCTGAATTTTTCTGTAGGTAAAGATTCTTTGCAATGTTTAAACACCACTTTCTAAGTATTAAAGATATTATGATCAAAAGAGGCACTTTAAATAAAAAGTAAAATGTGTCTAAGAATCTAACGAAAATTAAAAGTTGTTTAATTTTGTTTAAACCAGTCGATAAACCATTTTAGTTACTTACTAATGCAAGTTGTTAAAAAAATCATCGATAGTGACAAATTGCTGTTATATGGACTCTAGCAAAATAGCTTTCTATGCCTTTATTTTGACAATAAACGGCATTTTTAAATATACCGTTAAAATTTTAGGCCCCATATATTATCCGTAAATACACAGGGTTTAAAACCAAAAGTGAATATTTTTTACCTGGTTGCGTGCATTTAAAGGTCAAAAGATATCTTTTATGGGAACGGAGAAAAGCTGTGTGCAATATATCCATTGACTTTCGATAGTTAAGTTCTACTAACTTTATTATGATCTTCTAAAATTTTCACAAATTTAAAATTTTATTTAAAAAGTTTTTTTAGTGTTTCTTTTTCTCCTTCTTCCCTGGGAGCCGTCTTGATTTACTACCGGAGGCAAAACAGCCTCTTGGGCTTTTTGTGCCCAATCACCCATTATCTTTTATACCAATCCTTCCATTAGTCTTGTTCCTTCTACAAGTCTGTATAACCCCGAGACTGGTTGGTTAATATATTCCTGTGGGCTTATTTTTGGTTACCCAAATTAGGCCTGTCTTTTGTAATTTAACGCTTCACATTCGCACAGGATATGGTAGGTTGTTTCGTCCCCCTCGTCGCACAATCTGCAACTTGGGTCCCCATTATATGAGCCTATCTTGTGTAGGTGGCCTCTTAGGTATCATTTCCTGGTAGCAGCCCTTCTGTTATGCGAAGTCTTTTCCTACTTTGTCTGAGTAGTTTTTCCTTCGTTCTTCTGGATGGGCCCATTATGAAGCCTTTTCCATGTCTTATTTTACTAAGGCTCCCCCAGTATTCCTCGTGTTTGTTTCGGATCCATATCCTGGTTTGCCCTCGTGCTGTAGTTTTGATCACTCTAAGGGCAGGTTCTGGTCCAAAGTATGGTGTGGATGATCCCTGTCTTTCTAGCTCATCCGTTTTTTCGTTGCTTTCTATTTCCAAGTGTTCTGGTACCCACAGAAGATTTACCCTGTTGCATTCTCCCAGAATTTTCAGTTCTTTTTGGCATTCCCATGTCAGCTTGGGGTTTACAAGTGCCCCTAGTGACGCCAGGCTGTCTGTTATTATGCAGGTCCGCTTGTTTTTATAAGCCCTCCTGTTATTTTCTTTTGCACAATGCATTAAAGCATATATTTCCGTTTGAAATACAGAACTGTGTGTTCCTAGTGAAATGGAGAATTGTAAATTTTTCATTTCACTGTACACGCCCGCTCCAGTTCCCTGCTCGGTTTTTGGAACCATCCGTATACCAGTTGATGTCTCCAACCGTGCTGGGGAGATCGGGTTGCTGCCACTCACTTCGATCTGGAATATTAATCTTGAAGTTTCTGTTAAATCAGTATTGGGGAATCATCTGGTATGTTCTATCGTCCAGGATGTTGCCGCCAACCTGACTTTTTATGTTGTTATGTTCCAACCTAGCGTAGATACCAGTTGGTTTTTGTTGCAGTCGGAAGTAGCCCATTTTTGCTTCTCCCATCACTATGGGGTTAAGTGGTGGAAGCTCTTAGAGGCTTTTTATGGCTGCTGTTGGGGTTGTTTCAATTGCTTCTGTTATAGATAAGCAAGCAAGTGTTTGTACCGGGACCAGTTCTGTAACAGCAGTTCTTTGTCGTATTTTTGTCCACCATACCAGTGATGCGTATGTTATCATAGGTCTTACCATCATGGTGTATAACTAATAAACCATGTTTGGTTTAAGGCCCCATGTTTTCCCATGAGCGCATCTGATAAACATAAGAGTCATCTTCGCTTTCTTTCTTATTTTCTGAAGATGTTGGTTTCAGGTAAGTTTAGAGTCTAGAATGACACCTCAATATTTTACCTCTTCCACAATCTTGATTGTTTTACCTCTTAGGTTCAGGGGTTCTTGTTTTAGTGTTTACTATTGTGCTTTTAAAATGGCTGGGCACCCCCGTAAATTGTACAAAAATCAAACTTTCTAAAACCACTAAAAAATGTAAAAAAAAGTTGAAGGAGGAAAGTTGGTACATATTTTTGGTTTCTGAAAACTGTATAAAAATCGGCATTATGCGAGCAAAATTGTGCAAAAATCGTATTTTAAAAATCCACCAAAGATATGTAAAAAAGTTGGGTATGGGGGGAGACTGGTCCATTTTTTTGGAAGTATAATTGCTACTTTTGGCAGCTGTGCAAAAATCGTCATTATATGCTCATTAAAAAATAATACAAAATTTAGTGGGGGAGGCTTGTAAATTGTGCATTACTTTTCAAAACCACCATAGAGGTGTAAAATCATTGAGGGTTAGTCTAGCGTTAAGTTGACCCCCCCAATTTTTGATTATAACTACTCGTATATTGGTGTGCAAAAATTGTAATTGACTGTGCAAAATTGTGCACAATGTGAGCAAAAATGATATAACAAATGTTTTAAAAGTTAAGTGGGGAGGGGGCAAAAGTTAATGGTTCAAATGATTTTCGAGCTTGTAAAATGACCATCAAATTTATAATATTCATGAAATACACAATTTTAGTTTTTTACATGGTTACCCTAATAGAGAATACCTGTGTACAATTAAATATTTTTTTTGTTTTATACGCGTAAAAGTGTCGCGTAAGGTAGTAAGAGAAAATTAGACATTTTGTGAAGTGAATATTAACTAGGTACTCAGTAGTGCTTAGCAAAATTTAAAAATTTCGAATATTTTTAAAGGTCTTTATTTTAAACTATCAACTAAGTTTTTTCTTTTTTGCTTTTATGCCCAATTATTTTTAAATTGCTACTAGGAGAACATTAGCTAAAAGTTCGTAAATATTAGATTTACCTCCGAAAAATTTTTTACACGATAATGTACAAAATCAAGGTTAATGTTTCGCTAAAAAACCCAGAACTGTATATCTTTTTAAGAACTGCAAATATCGATTAAAGTAGGCAATTAAATCTACCGGTTTTATCGTTTTTTTTTTGTATTATTAGATAATTTTAATGCATAATATTTATTAACTTCTAAAAAGCTTATTTTTATTTATTTAAATCTTATTTTTTTTTAGTTCTTGTTTATTACACTTAAGGTATTTGTAATATGAAGGGACAGTCTCACTTAAATTTTCTGAGAAACAACTTACCACTTCTTTTAGAAGAAAGTTTGCTGTGACCGTTTTTTTCATTATAATAGTTTTTAATGCAATGTGCAGCATATTCTAAAGGTGGATTGAATAAGAAGATATAGTAGTTTTGTAGCCAACCAAGTTATCGGACACTTTTTTTAGAAGAAGGTTTTCTGTGACAATTTTTTCCATTATGATAGTTTCTGATGCATTTTTAAGAAAATGTGCAGCACATCCTAAAGATGGATTGGATGAAAATGTATATTTTTGTAGCCAACCAAGTCATCGAACACCTTCGAGTTTTATTTAATCTATGGGAAATAATTTAAGACGTTTTGTGTAATTAGGCCCATAACCAAAAAAAGTACTAAAAAGAAAATTAAAACAGCTATTTACAGGGTAGAGAATTGCTGCAAGCATTGAAAAAGATGGGCCTACTTGGGACCATTAAGGTGGTTATTATACTTTTTGCCACAATTTTTTGACGGCATTTGATAAAAATACAGCATTTCGTAGAATTTCATGTAATTATTTTTTATTTTTTAAATTTTTAATTGTCTATTTCGAATATATGCGATAGATATTAAAAAAACATGCCAAAATAAAATAATAAAAATAAAATACAAAGATTTATGCTTTTTAAGAAATTTAGTAAATTATATGCATTAATATTGTCCAAAATTATTATCAAAAAACGCTTAAGTTCTAAAAAATTTATAATTAATTATGAAGAATACCTTTAGTTCCAAATAAAATAACAGATCTGTTCTTTTTTTTTATCAAAATATGCCCCTTTTAATTGAATTTCTATTATTTGTATTTTTTTATCCTAATATTTGCGTATATTTAAGCTAACACCCTGTAGTATAGACTGTAAAATTAGAGGGTATAAAAAGAGCATTGCTGTGGGTAGGTCAAATAAAACTCTTTTTAACGATATTAAGTTTGTTATATTTGTTTAGGCCAAGACGGTTTAATCAATATTTGCTTAAAAAAGAAAATCTCTCCCTTTTTACTTTATAAAAAATAAATAAATAAATAAATAAAAAAATGAATTTTGATAAAAGGGTCGGTATCTTTGGTAACCAGAAAACTTAAGTTATAGACTTGGTCATAATTGCTACGCCTCTCAGTGGGGCACACTTAAAAATCAATTTGCAGCAGGCCTAAGTCACTTTTATGAAATAATTTAGTACTAAAAACTTATAAGTTGACTACTTTCTGATATACAGTCGGTCTGCTTAAGTTTCCAAAATATGGAAAACTTTTTTATTATTAATTTTACGAAAAAAGTTATTCTTTATAAAAAGTGCAAATGCAACCAAATATCAAATTTTTTCAGTCGTATCCGAGGTTTTTTAAAAAATATGAATTTCGCTAAAGGGTAAATTACCTTTTTTTTTGACAATATCGAAAATTATTATTAGGTAAAGTTAATCAGAACTAAAAACGTACATTTGCATTGTTATTACTAATAAAAAAGAAAAACATATTTTTTTATATATAATTGGATGTAATTCCATAACTGATTAACTTTTCTTAATAATAATTTTCGATATTGTCAAAAATAAAGGTAATTTACTCTTAAGCCAAGTTCATATTTTTTAAGAAACCTCAAATAAAACTAAAAAATTTGATATTTGATGGTTGCATTTTTTAGACCATGCAGAACTTTTTATAAAGCGAAAGGTTTTCTTGTAAAATAAAAATAGAAAAGTTTTCCATATGGTGCGAACTCAAGCAGACACACTGTATAAGAGTGGCCAGAAAAGCCAATATCTAAAAACCAGAAAAAACAGATTAATCAGCTAGACGTATGACAAACGCGACAAAACTATACTTACATCCCACTGCAAAATAATAATAATAAAAATATTTATTTTACCTTAAAAGCACAACATTTTTAAAAACACAGCCAAGTCTTGATAAAATTATATTCCGGTAAGTTTACTTACAGCTTTTTAGATGTTGCCTTAAAAAGCAAGATTATTATTAAAACACGATATTTAAAAATCTGTTATTTTATAAGCCTGTTAGTGTTTTCGGTTGTCTTTAATTAAAACAGATAATATAATATATCTACATACCTAGATTAAAGAAGGCAGATCGTTAAATCCAGAGAAACCATCCAAATTGTTTATTATTTCCATATATATAACCGCTCATTTGACAGTTTAAAAAGTATTAAAAATTTAATGTTTAAACATATGTAACACACCATTAACTCCGGAAAAATTACTAATAATTATTTTTGGGCACAAGATTTATTTAAGGTTCACACATAAAAACATTTTTGTGAAGAGGTTTTAAATTTAGTTAAACCGTTTTCAAGTATTACAAACCATGCATTCGAACCACAATATACAACTTTTGAGTTGATACTAAAAGAAATGAACTGGACGTTGATATAATGACTAATTTACACCGATAAGACAAAAGTATTCTTTTATAATTATTAAGTAAAAATATTAAACCAAAATAACACATAAATCTATCAACGTAAATCGATAATTAAGTATCAATTAATACTTATTATTCCATTGAAATCAGATTTAAATAGTCAATTTTTAGTAAATATAAGGTAAATATAAGTTACAATTTTATTTAACAAGAACTGTATACTGTCCATAATATTGTTTTAAATGATACCTAAGTACAGGGTTTTTATTGATATTTTAACCTCCACTCAGAAAATGTTGGGTTTAGAAGACAAAGAGATACCTTTTAAATTCAAAAACTTGGTTAATTATGACCATATTATCTTTTACATTTAAAAAAATTAACTAATACAAATTTAAAAAATAACAATAAAACAACCTGTAAATCTTTATTTACTGTAATTTTTGCTTTTTAATAAGATGAAACTACAATGATGTACTTTTTTAAAAAAACGTTGTTAAAGAAACAAAAAACAAATTTAAAAACCATACAAAATTACGAGATTCACACAATTTTTTTGGGATTTTGGGTTCAGATATGTTGTAAAACCTAGGCAGCATTTTTCTGTTCTAAAAAATCGTTTTATTTATTTTCTTGCAAATCCAAAGTCTAAACTGACAGGAATGCCAAATCAAGTTGTATGAGCCGGATTTGCAAGATTAAAAATAGGCTCTTAATTTGATACAATAATTCTTCAATTAAAAGTTGAAGGAGAAAAATATGCAGGTGCGCTAGCTTAAAAGTTAATACAATAATGGGTTACATAGGGAAAATACATTAGGTAAATATATTTTTACCAGCAGATAGTTTTAAAGCAGATAAAATTTAGCATTTTTCATTTTTTTTATAATCGTTACGTTAACAGGTAAATTAACAAAATAATAAGAATAAGTTTACTTTTAATACCAATATGCTTATTAACTCAGAAAAAAATGACTCTAGGATTTTTTGACATTCACAATACAGAGTTCAAAATTCATTGAAGTGGATATGCATTATGCGGATAAATTAAACAGAATTATCTTTATCAGCAGATTTTAAAGCAGTAGAACCTAAATGAAATGAAGATGGATGTAATTGGAAGTTAAACCGTTTTTTTAACAAACCTTAAATTATGTTAAATTTTGTTTGCCTAAAGGGTCATGAAACAAACTCATGCGGCTATAGAAATACATTGCCAAAATGTTTAGGTGTGTATTAGTATTGACTTGTGTTTTAAGTTAAATTACTTCGTTAGTTTTCTAATTAGTGTAATATGGTTATTATAAACTGATAAGTAATCAAAATTTTAAACGTTAGTCAATACAAATACAAATAGTGAAAACTTTTGAATAAGTGTTATATGAATATTAAATAGATATTATAAAGATTCATTATTTGCGTTAAATGACATAAATACAAAAAATCACTATTTACCATTTATAATGTTTGGTTACAGTTTTTTTTAAATCTTGGGAGTCCACGAAGGCTGATGACTAAGTACTAACGTACCGTGGGTGTCTTACAGTACCCTGCTGTTTTAGTGTTACTAATAAAAAATAAAAATTAGATTTAGCTCTATTTATAAGTAAAAACATTAAGAATTTGACTGTAATTCAGATCTAAAGGAACCGAAATTATTTTTGATAGATAGTAGTAATTTCTTTAATAAAATTTGAATGTATAGTCCAATGCATAATAGGTTTTTTAAACTGAGTCATTCTTAATTAGTATCTGCACAATAAGGCATACCACTTAGAGTCTGAAATTATGTGTGTAGCACCTTCATACTGCTGTCCTAATCCAAGCATTTAGCGACTAAATATCTCAGAAAGAGTTCTTATTGTTAGATTGATAAGCAAAAGCAAATCAATTAATGATTGTTTAATAAAGTGTATTTTATTGCAATACAGAATATTACTGACAAACGTTTAGGTTTTGTAATTGATTCTCTTCTGTTCAAGCAATAACATTGTCTTCACGGTCTATCAGTTAAGTTATTACATATTTCTACATTAGAACCATTCGGCTAAATGTAAAACTTTTGACTAAAGTCCACTTGTGCCAAAATAAAGACAAATACTAATTCTTAATAAATTTTTTCTTCGGCGGCAACGTTACAACTAGACCAGGGTCGGTAATTTTTAAACCAAATAAAATAATAGTAGGTTGAATCCCATTAAAAAAGGAAAAAAATATAACACAAATAAAAGAAAAAAAATTCGGCAATCTGAGGTCGGGGAGTGGAAGGAGTTGAGTTTTTAAGGTAAAAAACGGTTTATCTCGATTTCCGGCAAAACTACAAGCCCCATGGAAAAATGTTAAAGGAAAACTTGTAGATAATAAAAAGATCTACAACTTTTGTATTTACACTTTTTTCACATAAACCCAAAATTTTTGGAAAAATTCAAATAACCAGGTTTCTGGTTTCTTATTTTTATCTTTTACAAAAAAAAATACGAAATTTGGTAAAAACTTACCTTTTTATGTCCCAAACACACTGTTTTTTTTAATTTTAAATATTTATTTTTTTCACCTTATTTTGACTTAATATTAAAAAGCAACGTAATATTCAATCGAAAATTCTCCCGTCAATGGTGTAAAAAAATATACATAACTATGGTAAATGTTCTCTAAAAATGCAAAGAAACGAAAAAAACTCGAATCATAATTTTTCTAAATCATTAAGATCAATTTTAAGCTATTTATTAAAATTAACACTTTAATTACTTTAAAAACGTGAGGTTTTATGTAACATTAATAAACAAAAAAAAAACCATAAAGCATAAAGATTGCAGAAACATGGAAAAATAGTTGTTCTAAATATCAAAGATAGGATTCGTTTCTTTGCATTTTCTAAGAACATTTGCCATAGTAATGTATATTTTTTACACCACCATAGAGTAGAAATTTAAACGAACAAAAAGCCCACCGACTTTTTTTAAAAAGCAGATACTTTGACGGGAGAATTTTCGATTAATAACTAGGGTGCTTTTTCGATATTAAGTCAAAATGAGGTGAAAAAATAAATATTTAAAATAAAAAAAAATACAGTGTGTTTGGGGAATAAAAAGGTAAGTTTCCACCAAATTTCGTGAATTTTTTTTTAAAGATAAAAATAAATAACCAAAAACTTGGTTATTTAATTTTTCACATAAATTTTGAGGTTATGTGAAAAAAGTGTAAATACAAAAGTTGTAGATCTTTTATTACCTACAACTTTGCCATCTAACTTTTTTCCATAGTACTTTTGTTTTGCCGGAAATCGAGATAAACCGTTTTCTACCCTTAAAAACTCACCTCCTTTTCTCCTCAGATCGCCCGTAAATTATTTTTTCTTTCATATATATATATATATATATATATATATATATATATATATATATATATATATATATATGTATATATATATATATATATATATATATATATATATATATATATATATATATATATATATACATATATATATATATATATATATATATATATATATATATATATATATATATATATATATATATATATATATATATATATATATATATATATATATATATATATATATATATATATATATATATATATATATATATATATATATATATATATATATATATATTATCTTGGGACGGTCCAGGCTGATGCCTAATTACTAACGTACTGTGAAATGTGGTAAGAGGGAGTTTGTTCACACTCTAGGGATGAAGGAACAAAGAAAGCGGGATGTTCGGGGCCTCTTTAACTGAACTGTAAAAGGATGCATAAAAGTTGCACTACGTGTTGCTCTGTTGAGAGCTACCAGAGAAGGAATTATACTGGCCAACTCCTCTGAGCAGAAGCCGTGAAAATGTCTAGAGAAGAGCGACAGATCCCCTATAGCTCGACGGTGTGCAAGAAGAGGAAGCTTTTCTGTGAGCGTGGGATCATTAATAAGACGAACGGCTCTTCTTTCAATGGAGTCCAGAATGCTAAGTGTTGTAGGGGACGCCATCTCCAGACATGAGACCAATATTCTAAGGGGGGTCTGATTTAGGATTAGATTAGATTAGATTATTTGAGCGGAGATGGCGAAAAATGACCTCCACCACTGCAACCTTACCAGATTTATTGTGGTTTCTCCTATCGTTCTTTAGAGTACCTTGTTCAAGCCCGTCTTCTTAACTAGACTCCAGAGTCTCGACACTGGCCACTCCATATAACTTGCCGGTTTTGGCTTCTCCTCCCCAAGCCTAGTAAACCTAAGCCTGCATAGAGCTTGGCAATGGCACCACACATGTAAGGCTGTTTCTTCAGCCTCCTGGCAGAACCTACACAGGCTATCCTTCACCAGGTTTATTCTTTCCAGGTGTTGAGTTTACAATGTCCTGTTAGATGACCTACCGTTATCCTTACGACCTTACGGCTGTAGCTCAGTAGGTTCGATGTAAACTTTGCCGAGCGGGTCTTAATGAACTGCTTTGCCTGTCGTTGTCCCAGTGTTTGTACCCACCAGCTTTGAAACTGTCTGTCTACCCAACTCTTAATAGATGCTTTGAAGAGAGCTGCCGAGATACCGCAGAATGGCTCCGGGCCTATCATTTCCGCGGCTGATCCTTTATTGGCTAGGTCGACGGCCTCTTCGTTGCCTGGATGGCCCTCGTGGCCTGGTACCCAGGCTACCGTAAGTTTGTTTGCCAAGCCGACTTTTTCCAGGCCCTGTATACAGTCCCCGACTAGTTTGGAATTAACTTTTGGGGAACTGATGGCCTTCAGGGCCGCTTGGCTATCTGAGTAAATGACGATATTTTTTCCTTTACTTCCTTTTTCTTTAATCCTCACGGCGCAATGCACTATTGCTGCGATTTCCGCTTGGAAAACCGTGGCGTGCTGACCGAGACTTAAGATTACCTTTTCTCTAGGCTTATCTCCATAGATGCTAGCTCCTACACCCTTGTTGGTCTTGGAGCCATCTGTATACCAGATATGATCGGCTTTGATTGGATACATACAATGTATACAGATTGGAAGAAGAGAAATACTTGCTGGCTTAAAAGAGGAATCCAAGTTTTTTTGAAGCTACCGAGGCTATGGATGTAATGTGTTTGTGCCAGTTGAGGTTATTCTCAAAAGTAACGCCGACAAGATTAAACGACTTTTTGTTCTGTAGAACTTGGCTGCTCATATGTAGCTGATGAGCATTGGCAGACTTTTTGTGTGTTTTCGGGGCATTAAACTGAACAAGATTTTTGGCGCCCCAATCCAAGATAAGTTTGAGGTCTTTTGAAAAAGATTTTTGCATTGACTTGCGCTTGTTTTCCAAATCAGAATTACATGATGGCTTAGGAAATTGAATACTAGAGTGGAGGGTACTATCGTCAGCAAAACTATGAATGGGTATGATTGTGGAAGAGAGAAGATCGTTAATGTGTAGAAGAAACAGCGTGGGTGCCAGCACTGAGCCCTGGGGCACCATAGCATTAATTTGGTAGAAGCGGGAAGAATGACCATCCACAGTAACCGATATACGTCGATTAGAAAGGAAACTAAAGAGCCAAGAGCAAAGCTTAGCTGGAAGACCGTAAGACGGAAGTTTGTTAAGAAGCCCATCATGCCACACCTGATCGAAAGCTTTGGATATGTCAAGAGCAACGATCTGGGATTCACCATGAAACTCAAGGGACTTGTTCTAGTTGTGTGAGACGAAGGAAAGAAGATCAGCTATGGATCTTCTGTGACGGAATCCATACTGTCTATCATGTAAGATCCTCTGTCTCTCAGATACTTTAAGATTTCGGAATTAATGAATTTTTCCATTACTTTGCAAACAACAGAAATAAAAGGTGTAGGTCTGTAGTTAGAAGGGAAAATGCCCATGTCGTAAGAGATTCGAAAGAGGCGAGTTAAGATGAGTGCAAGATCGGGAGCACATCTTTTTAAGACGATTGCTGGTATGCTATCCAGCCCGGACGAATTTTTAGTATTAAGGGGAGAAAGAATACGCTTGATCTGTTTGACTTTAAAAATGATATCGGACATTTTATGAGAAACAGGGGCAACTGTTGGGAGGGGAAGATTAATAGGAGGATCAAGCGTATAATTGGCAGCAAATTGTTTGGCAAATAGTTCGGCTTTTCCTTTTAAGGGAGAAATTATTCCATCTTCAGAGATTAGGGGTGGAAAGGAGTTTATGCAGAAGTTTTGACTAATATTTTTGGCAAAGGACCAGAAAGCTTTACTGCCATTCGAGCAAGAGAGAACTTTATCCTATATCCGATTGTTAAAACGGCCTTTTGCTTCTGAGATGGTCGGATTATACTGCTTCTTGCTTCAATGTTAGCCTGACCAATTTTGAGATTAGGGTTTTGGAGAAACTTTTTGTGGGCTTAAATTTTTAAAAGTCTGGCTTTGTGACAGGATTTCAGTTACCTCAGAATGTGTGAAGTGTGATATGGTGACCAAACCATGGTCAGAGCGTGAAAGTAAGAAAGATATCTAGGGGGTTAGAATTATGAGTCCTTTTCCAATGGGTTTCATCCTACTATTTTTTTTTTCACCTTTTACGATTTTCAAAGGCTTCAGTAGTTGTCTTTTATCTTTGTCTTTAAGTAGTGCATCTAGAGAACTGACGAAATGATATTTTTAAAGTTGAAAATAAGCAGTATAATTATCCATAAATTTAGTATCCTGTATGATGTGAATGATAATGGCAACGACCCATATGGATCATTGACAATGGTCATTATGTAGGGTATTATAATATGATGTATCCATGTCAAATTTCGTTTCTTAGAGTTTGTCTAACAAGTTAGGTGTCACCTAACTAACAGATGAATATTTTTTTGTAATTGGTGTGTACAATATTTATTTAATTTTAAAATTATCCCGTAAAGTGAGAGTGCAGTCGCTCAACTATTTTTAAAGGTTTAAAATAATAAAACATGTCTTCCTAGTTTGTCTTTATAAGCTACTATAAATGATCGGATATATTAGGTTCCATGACTTTACAACTTACTGCTTCATGTTGTTTTTCTAAATTAGTATTGAGTGACGTAAAATATTTAAACATAAAAGAGATAAAGTATTCTAGGTGCTTAGCACGATATGTATTATTCATTATAAATAATTGTTTTCTATAGATTTAAAAACAAGGGCTTTTTATGTCAATCTAATAGATGCAAAATTAAAAGCGTTTCAACGTTTTCACAAATATTGTGGGCATAGCCAAAAAGTAAGAAATATTTAAAAAAATCAAATATACTATTTTCCTACACGTAGTTATATTTTTTAAATCCTATCATCTTTTCGTAATGTCAAGTTTGTTATAATAATCTAATTTTTTTTAGGTCAAGTATATATTCTTATTACGACATTTACTTAACATTACAAGTTAATACAGCCGAGTGATGATCGCGTTGTTAAATTTAGCAATGGACTTAGCAGTTTAGAATGTTTAACAAAACGTCATTGTCATTGCTATTCAATGATTTTAGTAGGCAACCTATTAAAATCTGACATTTTGTTAAACATTCTAAACCGTTGTTAACTTTTAACAATTTGCTAAGTTGACAACGGTTTAGAATGTTTAAAAAATGTCAGATTTTGACAGGTTGCCTACTAAAATCATTGAATAACACTGACAATGACGTTTTCTTAAACATTCTAAACTGCTAAGTCCATTGCTAAATTTAACAACGCTATCATCACTCGGTCGTTAATGTTATATTTAGGATTGTTTACCCGAAAAAATAGGGTAGGTACTAATAAATAAGTATTATATTTTTAAAGGCTGCTTCTAAGCCAAGCAGTCAAGGAAGCGTTTTTTAAAAATACCAGCCAAGTTGTTGGCAAAATGTGTTAGTTCGTAAAGTTTTACGGGTAGATGAATGTGAACTGTTTTCAATCCGGAAGTATATCCGTATGTCATTTGAATTCCTTGCGGAATTTTGCAGACGTTTCGCCAAGATTGCACTTGGCATTTTCAATGCTGTCCAGCTGGTGTATTGACTGTCAATTTTTTTGTCAATCTCCTGACACCAGCAAGACAGCATTACAAATCTTGCGAAACGTATATATATATATATATATATATATATATATATATATATATATATATATATATATATATATATATATATATATATATATATATATATATATATATATATATATATATATATATATAGTGTGTATATATATATATATATATATATATATATATATATATATATATATATATATATATATATATATATATATTATATATATATATATATATATATATATATATATATATATATATATATATATATATATATATATATATATATATATATATATATATATATATATATATATATATATATATATATATTATAACAAAAAAATGACACATTTGTTTAGAATTTAAGTTACTTTTTAAATTAACAAAATATAAAGAGACGGCGCCGGAGGGAAGAACGACAAAACTACATTTTTGAGCCAAACTATCTTAATAAATAGAAATGTTTGGTTTTGGTAAACCGGATGGATTGATATAATTTACAGCAAAAAAACTTACATTGAATATATGCACTGACGTAAAACCGCTGGCCGAACGTCAGTGGGAATAATGCTGAGGTTCCAGGTTCCAGTTTTATCGATGATTGTCTACCCTCTCTGGAATCGCGTGGTGACTTATTGATTTTTGTAGACCTAAATATTTTTTTGGTAGGTATAAGTAAATTTTAAATAAAAACTCGACACGAAAACAACATTGCTAAGTCTAAATTTTGAATGCTGCATAAATAAAAATACTTCAAAAAATACATATAACAACTGACTGAATACATAAGAGGAGTAAAAATTTCACATATTTTTTTCTATATGGAAGCCTCCTGGTCAATGTCTTAAGCTAAATTTGGTATACGCACTCCGTTCACTACATATGTATGTTCCTAAAGCCGTTTAAACTAAATAGCGCACTTAAAAATTCGTTCGGGTATTGCAGGGTAGAGCTTAAAGGGTTTACCTCTGAAGTTCCATCTTCTCCTTTCAGAAGGGATTTTTAGAATAGGCATGCGTAGGTTGGATTTGGGTTTTTGTTAAACATTTTACTGGTTGTTGGTTAATTTTTATAGATATGTTTATATTTTTTAAGAGTTATTTAGTCGGCATCGTGTAACCTACATTTTTTATGGAAACATACAAAAAATCCAAGATGGCCAAGGCAATGTTATTTTAAACAAGCATATTTGTATTCGTCATGTTTTAAACAAAACATGAAATAATTACTTTAAATAAACAGCCAACATCAAGTTATTAAATAAATGATGTTGGGTTTTTAAACTCCAGTTATTGATGCTCCGAGTCATCGAAAACTGCTGCAGCTGTCAATTTTTTTTACATATTTGAAAAAAGGTTTTTTTGTTTGATTACTAATATGTTGAAAGGAAGAATAAACCTATAAAATAGTAAAAAAGTGAAAATTATATCAGGTGTTTAATCGAAGAGCCAAATTTTTGACCATTTTTTTAATAGTTTTGATCAAAAAAAAAATATATTAACCCGATATCTTTAAACTTTTAGGTACATCCTTCCAATAGTACTATAAAGAGAAACCCCTAAAAATTTTCGCCAAATCGGTCAATAAAGCACAAGTAGTTTTTGAAAAGACAGTTTCCAGATAATCACCATTAAAGATTCGTTATGCTTCGACTACCTGATTAGTGAAGGTATGCGGACGCAGACATTTTTGACAATATCTTCATAAATATTTATAATTTTCCGTTTTTCTTTAAACACTATATTTTTAACATATTATACAATAAAAATGTGAAAAAAAAAAAACAAAAAAAACGTTTTTTGGAAATTCTAGAGGTATCGCCTACCTTCAAAAATTATGTACTTTTTACCGAACAATAAAATAACACATAATATCCACCAAGTACCCATTAATAACTTGCCTTCCACCATTATAAGTAATTAAGTTTTGTCTGACTTAACATGATAGTTATAGGAGGGATATACCACTGAGCTGTTATGCTGTTAGCTCATTGGGATACAAAAGTTGCGACTTGGTATTGGTACCACATGAATATAGCTTACAGATATACTAAGGTTATAAAAGATCGATATTAATATTAGGGCCCACGTCAAACTTGAAAATTAGAATCAATTTTTAATTAAGAAATATAAGCAATAACTACATGTTAATGTGGCATATTTCAAGGAGATCTATTGGGCCACGATTTCCTATTGTACTAGCTAAGCTTGGTTAACTAAGACACACCAAGGCATTAAAAATAACATTAGATGCTTTATTACCATGCCTAATCACTTAATATATTTATTATAAATAACTACTTATGAGCAAAAACCAGCTAAAACAGATGCTAGGTAATGTTAAAAGGTTTTTTAACATCACATATAGGAATGCAAATTAGACTTGATAAATGTCTAACCCTTATAATTATTAGAAAAAATGGTTATTATGATTTACATTAAATTAATTGGTAACAACAAATTTTTTAAATACCTGGAAATAGATTAAAATGAAACTAACCAATCAGTTCATTAAGAGAGTAAGATAGACATTATGAATAAGGCTAAATATTCAACATCTATAGTTGTAGTACTCTGCATGTTCTGTTTCGGCTTATGTAATCAAAATAATTAGGTAAGGTTTAACTGACTTTTTTTATTTAAAAAATTTCACTACATTTTTTACAAATCCATACAAACACCTTCTTTACAACAAAAAGGAACAAAGGTTTTATAGATATATTAGAAAAATAGCACTTTGGTAAGGTAAGAATTCTAAAATTTTTAAGGTTTTACCAGTTGAAAAAATTGTATCGAACTAAAAGCATTTATTGTAGTAAAATGTCTATATTGGGAAACAGTGGAATCAAAGAAAACAAAACATAAAGCGTAACTTTAAATAAGTACCAATAAAAATTACTTTTTTTATAAATCTACATTTAGGAGAATATTTATTTAAATGTCTTAAATATAAAGTAAGGTTGATAGCTCACATTTTATAAATTAACATATATTTCTTCAAGAGGTATGTTAGTTATATGTGGTTTTTAACGTCCTAAAAAAACATTTGTATTTATAAGAAAATTTAAATAAATAAACCAAAAACCATATTTATGTGTATTTTTTAATAATTTCCCTATTTTAATTTTATTGTGTTCTTGACAGTATGGCGAAGGTGATAAACACATTATTGAACATAAATAATGACTCTGGGTATAAATAGCTTATATAAGGATTGTGGCTTTTATTAAGAACAAGTAAAATTTGTAAGCCTGACCTGCTTGACATACAGCCGCCGAGCCGCCTATTTAGACATGTTAAAAATTTGAACCTATATTCACATTTTTACAATATATGAAGGCAAATCCTGTAGAGGACAATGATATAGTTTGTTTTGTTGCAAATTGATTATTATTTGCGAACTTCAAATAGAAAAAAGCTTCTTAATATAAGCTTTATACATTGCAGTGTATACAGAGGCGGATTTAGATATTTGCCGCCTAGGGATTGGTAGCGTATTGCCGCCCCGCCCGCCACAACCCCAGCCAACCCCGCGGTCCACGTCAACCAGTATAGCGCCGGTTGATACTAGGTTATTCGTGTCTTAAATTTTCTTCTATGTTTACTCTATTTTAATATATTCTTAGCAAAAAATGTCACACACACACTCTTCATTGTTATTTACTTTAGCTATTTCTCATTTAATAATAATACAAAGGATAGTATGATTCAATTATTTTTTTAAAGTCATAAATTACAGGAGAGAGTAAAACTCACAACATGTCAATACACAAAGAACGATATTTATTTGTATGTAAGTATAGTAACATTTAGGTAAAAATTTAATAAGATATAAATCTAATATTTCGTTGATCCAAATAACAAAAATATAAACTTACTTTAGAAACGATTGACACGCTTAAAGTACAATACATTAAACATAAACATTAAATCATACTTTTCGTGAAGAATTGTTCAAAACGAAAATTACAATTGTTTTCTTCGAAATCTTCGAGATTTGGTGTTCGAAAAAGCGTCAATGACGTCTTCGAAGTCCACATTCTTAGTTATCGCATGTTCAATGCTTAGGACCATAGGCGTGCGCACAGTGGGTGCCGTGGGTGCCGTGGCACCCCCACTAGTCTGAAAAAGATTACTGTATTTAAAATATGAAAATTATTATTTGATAAGGTTCGATTTAAAAATTACAATCCTCAGATTCAAATGTAAGAAATGTCTCGTATCCAGTTTTGTTCACTTCATTATTATTATTATTGCCTTGTCACACGACATCACTAGGCTGTTGGTTATTTTCACCTCACAACCCGGGTTCCTTCGTCGGGCGAGGCGCGGGCGATCTTTATTTATCTTGAGGTCGGATATTTATTTTTTTTTAAGCCGGGTAAACCTAAATCCTAGGGCTTAAAACTATACTTTGGTGGTTCTTATTATTCTATAGATAGCACTTTACGGAGGATATGGGCGGTACCGAGGAGGGAATTTTTTTGGATCTGCGCAGGGCTGTTTTTTCCAGGGAGGTTTTCGACCTTTTCTTGGAATCCTACCTTGACTGTTCCTAAGGCTCCAACCACAATAGAGATGTTTTTTGTTCGCGTACCCCACATGCGAGAAATTTCTATCTCAAGATCTTTATATTTAGAAATTTTTTCCGCTTCTTTAGAAATAACGTTGTTGTCCTCTGGTATCGAGACGTCTATAAATAGGCATGGATTCTCTATCTTGTTATGGTATATGATGTCTGGCCTGTTTGCCAATATTTTTCGGTCTGTAATAACTGGTTTGTCATATAGGATCGTGACCTGGTCTGTTTCTATTGCCTTTTCAGATTGGTGATCATACCAATGTTCAGAGACTGGTAAATTGTTGTGTTTAAGCATTGACCAATGCAAGTAACTGGCTACCTTGTTATGTCTTTGCGTGTATTCCGTTGGGGCTAACACGGGGCATCCAGATATTATGTGGCTAATATGTTCTTCATGATCGTGGCACATTCTGCATTTACTGTTCACATTTTGGCTTAAAATTCGTCCTCGGTGATACCGGGTGTTAAGAGCCTGATCTTGGGCGGCAATTATTAGGCTTTCTGTTTCTGCTTTTAGTCCTGCGCTCTTCATCCAATTCAGTGTCATCTCCACGTCAATGTGGTTTTTGACAAGGTTCCTAAAGAACTGTCCGTGGAGCGGTTTGGACTTGAGGTTATTAATCTTCTCATCGATTAGCGCTTTTTTCATTCTATTTTTAGTTTTATTAGTTGTTAGGTCCTCGTTTCCGGCATGCAGATATGTTCCTTTTAGGTATTCTCCAATTTTTGATAGAGAATATTTAGCCTTGGATTCTTCATGTTGTGCTACCAGTTTAATAAACTTATCTTTAGCTCCTTTAATGTATTCGTGTAGCCCTACCAGTGTGCTTTTGTATACACTCTCCAACTGTGCCAAACCTCGACCTCCCTCTCTGCGGGGTAAGTAGAGTCGGTCCTTGTCTGCTTTTGGGTGGTGGAATTTGTATATCGTTAGTAGTTTCCTAGTTTTTCTATCCATCTGCTGAATTTCTTGCTCCTTCCAGTTAATTATCCCAAAACTGTATTGGAGCACCGGCACCGCTAAGCTGTTGATAGCATGAACTTTATTTTTTGCGTTCAGTTCTGTACCAAGAATCAGTCTTAGTCGCCTGTAGTATTCTTTTTTAATTTTTCCCTTCATTTTGTCGTGGTGTATTTCATGACTCTCTTCTACTCCCAGATATTTGTAAGCGTCATTCTGGTCGAGGTTTTCTATTTCTTTTCCGTCGTTCAGTTTTGTGTTGGGACCTAGAGTTATTTTTCCCTTGCTCATTGTAATCTTTGAGCATTTATCTAAACCAAATTCCATGCATTTATCGTCACTAAACATTTTAACGATATTTAGTTCTTGGTCAAGCTGCCTGTTACTTGCCGCGTAAAGTTTAAGATTATCCTTGTACAAAAGATGATTTATGTATGATCCTTTTTCAATTTCATATCCTAATCTGCCACTGTTGAGCATATTAGTAAGTGGTGTTAATGACAGGCAAAAAAGTAATGGGGACAAGGAGTCACCTTGGAATATGCCTCGTTTAATACTTATTTTACTAGTGCGTATATCTCCTTCAGAGTGATAGAGTTGTATTTCAGTTGTCCACTGTTTCATCGTATTTTCTAAAAATTTAGATATTGTTGGGTCGACTTTATATGTTTTTAAAGATGCTATGATCCAGCTATGGGGGACGCTGTCAAAAGCTTTCCTATAGTCAATCCAGGCCATAGCAAGATTTCTTTTTCGTTTCTTAGCATCTTCTACTATCATTTTATCTATTAGAAGTTGGTCTTTACAACCCTGAGAGGCTTTGCGGCATCCTTTCTGTTCTGCTGGTAATATGTTATTTTCTGATAGGTGTTCATAGAGTCTATTGGAGATCAAAGAGGTAAGGATCTTGTACATTGTTGGCAGACAGGTAATCGCCAATAGTTTTTGGAGTCTGTGTATCTTTACCCTTGGAGAGCAGGTAGGTAACTCCGGTGGCAAACCACTCTGGTAGACTTTCCGGGTTTGAGGTGGCATCACTTAATGCTCGGTTAAGGTGGTGGTGCAGTACGTTAAAACTCTTTATCCAGAATTTATGCACCTTGTCTGGGCCTGGGGCTTTCCAGTTATGTAGGATTTAATAACCTTTTGAAATTCGTCAGCTGTATACTCTTCCCATTTCTTTGGTGTTATTTTGTTAAATTTTTGCTGTTCTAGGGCAATCCAGTGTTCTTCCTTGTTATGTACTTTTTCATCCTCAAGGATGCGTATAATATTATTATTATCATTATTATTATTATAATTATTATTATCTCGGCACCCACACCAGCTTTACCCTGCGCACGCCTATGCTTAGGACTGCTACATTTTGAAGACGTGTTTCACGCATTTTAGAGCGGGAATAATCTTGTATCCGTTTCAGAACAGAAAATGACCTTTCTGCTGAACAATTAGTAGCTGGGATGGTCAAAAATAGCTTCAACGTAATATCTGTGTAAGGGTATATGTCTCAGAAGAGTTTTTGGTCGTTTTTTTTTTCATTAAATTGGTTTAAAAATCCAAAAGAATGGAAAGCCTCATTGGCAAATTCCTCTGGTTTGGGATGGTCTTTGTTATAAAAATTGCACAATCTGCTACTCTGATCAATAAGTTTTTTCATATCAATGCGTAAAGCATCGCTTTTGACTAGGAAGCCAAACGGTGAATTTATCTCGTCTTACGAATTCTTTCTTTTTTTTCAATTCATTGATCAGAGTGTCGAGGAATTACTAGACGTTATCACGTCAAAAAGGTAAAATTTGCCGCCCCCTTAAGTTTGCCGCCCTGGACTGTAGCCCCTTCAGCCCCCCCTTAAATTCGCCACTGAGTGTATAAATATTTGTAATAAATATTCTATATATTAAAAATTGAACTTTATCTGTTAAGAAATAGGGAAATAAAAATTATATTGAGGGATTGAAAAATTTGCAATGCAGTTGCATGTGTACAACTTTATCACATTACCCTGTATATAAAAGTTGCTTTCTAATACGAAAAACGAACAACTAAAAAAATCTCATGGCGGCTATAGGAAAGTTTCTTACCCAATGTAAAAGTATCTAGAAGGAATAAGTATTTAAAAGAAGGTAAAATATATTATAATATTTAATATTTTTATATATGCTATAAATATGAACGTTAAATCTTTTAAAACTATAACCAACGTTAATTTGTTTTGTCACATACAAAATAACTTAAGAGTTATGTTTTCTATGCTTTTGTATTCTATACAGGGTGTTAGTTAGTTTAGTTAATATAAACATGGGTTCGGAAATGCTTTGTTTTTAGAATACGGGGTGTTTAAAGTTTTTCGCCTTTTAAAGTTTATTTCACATTTCTCTAAAATCCGTGGAGATATTGAGATAAGTTTTGCTACACGCAAATGTATTATTATAGGTCACATTTACATGTACAAAATTATTTTTTAAGATACTTAGATCAGTGGCGTTCATGCGGGTAAGTTCCTATTATTGGAGAAGAAAACTGCACGTCAGTGGTTTTCACAAAAATTAGTATTGCTTTCATAAAGCCAGTTTAAATCTGCTTAAAAAGTACCTCCTGGACTTTGTCGTCCTGACTTACCGTTTTCGAAATAAAAATTAATTTATTAATACGTATCCGTATAAGCTGTTTTCGCCGGAGACCTCAAATATTTCGAAGGGGCAGAAGTAATATTCGAATGCAATTTACAGCATGCATTAACGCAGAAGAGAGCCATTTACAGCATTTGATCTAAAGTTAAAATCGAATACATTATTCCTGAACAATTAGTACAAATAAAATAATAAAATTATAAATAAAACCTGAAACAGCTAAGTGTACTTTTAGTTTTATTTCGAAAACGGTAAGTCAAAACATAAAAGTCCAAGAGGTACTTTTTAAGCGTAATTAAACTGGCTTTAAAAAAGCAATACTAATTTTTGGAAAAACCAGTAGCGTACAGTTTTTTTCGCTAAAAATAAGTACTTACCAGCACGAACGCCACTGATCTAAGTGCCTTAGAAAAAAAATTTGTACATGTAAATGTGACCTATATTTATACATTTGCGTGTTCAAAAACTCATATTAATAACTCCACGAGTTTTCGAGAAATGTGAAATAAACTATAAAAGACAAAAAACTCTAATCATCCTGTATCATAATTTCTGGACCCATGTTTATATGAACTTTTTTTCATATTTTTCGATGTACAATCTGCCCCTAACTTTTCCTTACAACATTCTGTAACACCCTGTATAGTATGTTCTTGACAGTTTGGTGAAGGTATAAAAATAAGGTGTTTTACGAAATTTAATAATTACGACGAACGTAAATTTACTACAACGTAACTGAAAACTCCCTTTCTGGTGTTTACATTGTTTAGTAAAAGTTTTAGAAAATATTATTTTAAATTAATTCAGAATGATAACATGTTTTATATAGCTTTAAAGTGAATCTAAATAGTACAAAAAATGCTCCAAGTTTTTTTGAGAGTTCATAATTTTATTAAAATAATATTATTATAAAAATCCGTACGTAAACAGCAGATCTGGGACGGATCCTTCAAAAAAGGAATCGATTTACGAATCCGGATTCTGGTAAAGGAATAGGATCACCAATACGAATCACGATTGCTTTATTAAGGAAAAAGTAAATCGAATTCAGGGAATCGATTCCTATTTATCAGATTACAAATCCGGATCATCTTCAGTCTTTTTACTTACAAATGGTAACTACGACTCAAATTATATTCGGCCCCATCTCGTAAATAAGATAAGTCGTAGTACCTCCATTCCTGGCGTATGCATCACAATTTTTAAAGTAAACACCATCCCCGCGCTCTCTCCGATCTCCGCACGGCCCATTCGATGTATAATCAGTCTTTGTTTTTGTGCGTATCGAATCACATCGATGGTAAAAGTATATCGCGTTCGCTATAAGCTTGTTTGTTTGTTTTTTAAATTAGATACCGATAAAGTGAGTGTTGAGTGCCATTATGCCTAAAGTTTCGAGAAAAAGAAAACGCAGTGTTTCACCTGTGAGTAATGCAAGAATTCTTAAAACCTTGGAGAGCCTGGAAAAAAGGATGAAAAAACTTGAGCGCAAAAAGCGCAGAAAATATTCGAGTTCGGAATCTGATGAGTCAGATCAACGATCAGAGCTTGACTCGGAGCAAAATTCGTTTAGCAGCGAGTCCTCGGCGGAAGAAGGGGAAGAAATAATTAATAAAGGTAATAAATATTGGTGATCATTTATGATAATGAGAATGTTAGACACTAGTTGGAAAAGAAGGCAGTACATACTGATTATGATGTCAGTAGTGGATGGTTTGCTTTTGAATTTTTCATGTTTATGATGACATGAACAAAAACCACTGTTATACAAAAACTGATTATGTTATCAGTTTAGTATTTTTTCATGTTTATGATGACATGAACCAAAAAACCACTGTCGTGCCTAAACTGATTATGTTATCCATTAGCATTTTTTTTTTCATGTTTATGATGACATGAACCAAAAAACCACTAGTATGCCTTGACTGGACTCTGTTGTCAGTTCTCGCCAGTCAATGATATTAAGTAAAGGGAATTCCCTTTTTTTTCAGGGGACTCAGCGAACGAAGCAGGCACCACATCAAACCATCCGAGTCTACATTCCGACATCTTGTCGCTATTGGGTTCGGAGGTTAATACGGACATTCAATATGGTGCTCCCATTCACCCGAATGTGGGAGACCGATGGTTACACATTATAAAGATGGGGTTAGATGCAGAAGGAAAGCTTGAATTAATTAAGAAATATCCTTCGCCCGAAAATGCAAAACATTTTGGGACCCCAAAATTAAATCCATTGGTCAAGCATGCCGCTGTTGACTCGGTCATAAACGAGATGAACGCCTCGTGAGTCAACAGGCTCAAATTAGTGCAAGTCTCTCGGCTATAAGTAAAGCAATTACCAGCTTGTTAAATAAAGAAGGGGAGAGGATAGCACGGGCAATAAAGATATTATTGAACAATTAAGCGACGCAGGCCGCCTCTTAGCTGACATTCATCATATATTTAGCATGTCCAGAAGAGACCTGGTGTCCCTAAACTTGAATAAGGATCTAAAGGACCCTCTTATGGAGTCAAAAATAGATGAATGGTTGTTCGGGGAAGATTTAAGCGAAAGGCTTAAGATAGCAAAAGATCTACAAGTTTCTTCTAAACAATTATTAACCGCAAAACAACCTCCCAAAAGACGAGGGAAATTTAAACTGGAAAGGTCCACCCAAGAATTTTCGGGGAGCCAGGAGGGGACCGTACAGTCAAGCTCCCACGAACCCCAAGTTCACCGTGAAGCATCGGTCAGGACACCAGAAACCGGGCCAAAAACATCCCAAGTACCGGGACGAGTGGGGGAGTCGACGTCATTAGTGGTAGGTAATACAGCAGGAAGGCTTAAACACTTCTATAAAAAATGGAAAGTTTTTACCCAGGACAAGCGTATTTTGTCCTGGCTGAAAGGTGTAAAAATTCCTTTTACAAAAAGACCAAAACAACTTTTTATCCCGAAACAACCTAGATGGTCATCTAGCGAATTGGAAATAGTAAAAAAGCTATCAATAAATTATTAAAATCAGGAGCCATATCCCGTGTTCAACCTTGTAAAGATCAATTTATTTCGAGCATTTTTACTATTCCAAAACCAGATGGCTCGACTAGGCTTATTTTGAATCTTAAAAATCTAAACCGTTTTATAAAAGATGAACACTTTAAATTAGAGGATCAAAGGTGGTATCCAATATAATTACACAAGGATGTTTCATGTCAAAATTAGATTTAAAGGACGCTTATCTTTTGATCCCTATTCGACAACAGGATAGAAAATACCTGAGATTTTATTTTCAAGATATGGTTTTTCAATATAATTGCCTTTTGTTTTGGTATCAATTTTGCGCCGATGCTTTTTACAAAATTGATAAAACCTATAATGTATTTTTTGAGAAGCAAAGGTTACGTATCAGTTGTATACTTGGATGATTTTTTGCTTTTTGGGGAATTCTTATAAAGATTGTTTAGAAAATGTCAGGAAACTATCAACATTTTAGAATCCTTGGGTTTTCTAATAAATTATAATAAGAGTTCACTAAAACCACAGAAATATGTAGATATCTAGGTTTCGTAAACTCTGTGGATATGACAATTGGTATACCAAATAATAAAAAAAACTTGTTTTGCTTAATTACATCATTTGCAAATAAAAAGAGTTGCTCGATTAGAATGTTCGCAAAAATGTTAGGAAAACTGATTTCAGTTTGTCCAGCGGTCGATTATGGTTATTTATATACAAAAATGTTTGAACGAGAGAAATATTTGCCTTAATGAGACACAGAGAAAATTTTAATGCTATTATGGAAATTCCAAGTAGCTTAAGTGATGAATTTCAATGGTGGTTAGAAAACTTAAAAGCAATACAAAAGTTTGCTTAAGAAAATAATTTTGTAAAGAGATCTTTCGGATGCCTCCTTAATAGGATGGGGGCTCACTGCGAAAATAAAAAAGCACAGGTATCTGGTCAGAACAAGAGAGAAATCATCACATAAACTACTTGGAACTCTTGGCGGTATTTTTGGGTTGAAATGTTTTGCAAAGGAATTATCAGATTGCTCGATTTTATGCAGATGGACAACAACACAGCAATTGCCTATATAAACCGTATGGGAAGCGTAAAATTTCAAAAACTAAACGCATTAAGTCGAACAACTGGCAATGGTGTGAAAAGAAAAACATTTATATCTTTGCCTCGTACATAAAATCTGGGGATAACAGGGAGGAGACACCGCCCTCGTACATTTCAGATTGACACAGAGTGGTCTCTTAACGATTCAGCTTTTACAAAATTATAGCGCATTTAGAGAACCCACGTTAGATTTATTTGCAAGTCGCATAAATACCAAATGTAAATGTTATGGTGTCATGGCAGAATGATCCCGATGCCTTTGCAATAAATGCTTTCACCCTTAATTGGAAAAATTTTTTCTTTTCGCTTTTCCTCCCTTTAGCATTATTCTCAAGACATTACAAAAATTATCACTGATAAGGCTGAAGGAATCGTGGTTGTACCTGTCTGGCCCACGCAGCCCTGGTATCCCGTTTTTATGTCCCTATTGATCTCAACCGGTTATATTTCCACCTAACAAAAAATTACTTTCTGTTAATAGAACCCTCACCCACTATCAACCAAACTTTCTCTGATGGGGACGATTATGCGGAAAGCACTACAGATAGCAAAGGTACCGGAAGAAGCTTGGAATATATGTATGGCTTCTATTGCAAAAAGCACTTTAAAGGTACAGTTCGGGATTAAAGCTGTGGTGGGAATTCTGTTCTCAGAAAATATTAATCCCTTTTCTATCTCTGTAACAAACATCCTGGAATTTTTAACATTTCACTTTAATAAAGGTGTTTCATACAGTTCACTAAACACGTACAGGTCGGCTATAGCACAAATAGCAGATCCAAATCTGGCCCAGGATGCTCGCATTAAAAAGTTTTTTAAAGGGGTGTATATGCTTAGACCAGGGTTACCCAAGTATGAGAATACATGGGACCCTACGGTCGTATTAAATTATGTAAGAACTCTAGACAATGATAATATAAGTTTAGAATTATTAACACAAAAGCTAGTAACACTGTTGGCTCTAGCAACGGGACAGAGGTTGCAAACCTTGTGGCTCATAGAGATTGGCAATATTTATTCTACCGATTCTAAATTGAAATTGCCATTACAGGGGCGGACCAAAACATCTGCAAGGAATAGAAGCCAACCTATAATGCAATTACCTTTTCTAAAATCAGACCACAATGTTTGTGTTGCAAAAACTCTTACTACCTATTTAGAAAAAACAAAACTTTAAGGGGAAAGGAAAAAAATCTCTTTATATCCTTTAGAAAACCATAAAAAAGCAACCGCCCAAACGCTAAGCCGGTGGATTAAAAACATTTTGGTTAAGAGTGGTGTGGATGTTAATAGGTTTAGTCCTTATAGTACAAGACATGCATCCACATCTGCGGCAAAAGGAAAGGATTAAATATAGATACAATTCGACTCTCAGCAGGTTGGTCTAAAAACTCCAGGATGTTTGGGAGGTATATAACAGACCCTTAATATCGGAAAAAACTTTTGCAGAAACCGTTTTAAGCGGTTAAAATTTTAGCTAAAAACTATGTAGCGTATTAGATATTAATGTTTACAATTAATTATTAGTCGTTTATTGTTGTTCGTTCCGAGTTTATAATCGTTGTTCGTTTTTTCTATTTTTAGATCTATTAAATATATTAGGTTTTTTTTTGTAGTACATGCAAAAAAAAAAAAAAAAACTTATAATGTACCTAACCTTATAGTTAGTATAAAATAAATAAAATGAGACCTTTATAACTTTGTGTATATATTTTAATTAAAGAATAATAATAATACGTCGCAACAAATCTCTAAATATCTACGACTTATCTTATTTATGAGATGGGCCGAATATAACGTTAGATCAAACGAACTTACCTGTGAAGTTCGATCCAGATTATATGAGGCCCCATCGAAGAAATAAGAACCCGCCCTTCCCGAAACCCGAAAAATTGTTGCGACAAGTTTTGAAAATGACTGATTATACATCGAATGGGCCGTGCGGAGATCGGAGAGAGCGCGGGGATGGTGTTTACTTTAAAAATTGTGATGCATACGCCAGGAATGGAGGTACTACGACTTATCTTATTTACTTCGATGGGGCCTCATATAATCTGGATCGAACTTCACAGGTAAGTTCGTTTGATCTAACGATGATACTACACAATACAGACAATAAATCAAGCGTTAAAGATTTTAGCACGATGTCCGAGCCGCGAAATATAATTTTAGCCTCATTTTGAAGTACTGTAACTCTTAGCCAAATTAGTTTTTAGTAAATACTCTTCAAATTTAAATATAGTATTTCTGAAATCAACATGAAATCAACCTTAAACGGAACATTTTTTTGAAGTGTATTCTAAAACTTGCAATGCTAGATCTTCATAAGGTTATTAAATGTGATTCTTGAGAAAAACTTAAGCAACTTATAAATCGAACATCTTATTGTAATTTTACAGAAAGTTTTACAAGTACTGTTTAATAATTTCTCTGCTTGCGGAATATAAAAATGTATTAAAATATTAAATTTATTTTTGTAAGACACCCTGAATAGTAATAATAAAATTTCCCATTTAAAGGCCCTTATGACTATCTCAAGAAAAAAGTTTCACTTGTATGTTGTTTCTCTGGACCTATAAAACAACATGTTATGTGTGTTTCCTTATTTAAACATTTTAATAGGCAAATGTTTTAAAATTCTTCATCTTTATTTTCGAAAATCAATATGATGCTGTTTGAGAATCTTAGGTAAAATTATTAAAAATTTAAAATAGAAGATTCAAAATGGTGCAATTTGGCATTTATAAAACTCAGATTCAGGATATAAGGGTTTTTAAGAGTGCTAGGTCAAAATCTGGAAATTAATAATCTTAGGTCAAAACTTGTAAATTTGAAATGGAGTATTTAAAATGACGGATTTTGGCATTTATAAATGATTTGTCTCAAATTAGAAATATAATAAATCGATTCCTTTTGTAATCGGATCCTTCCAAAAAGGACTCGATTCCGGATCATTTTAAAACAATATAACGAATCCGGATCACGGATCCTATTTTTAAAAAGTAATCAATTACAGCCTTCGGATCCTTTAAAAGGAATCGATTCCTGGATTCGATTCCAAAAGGATTCGATTCCTGTATAAATGGAATTTCGTAATTTTAGTTAGAAAACTTAGAAAATTTATGCATTAGTGCTACTAATAATTTGCTTTAAGGAATGTGATTTTTTGAATTTTACACCACTTTTATAACTTATACTGTTATTTAATTTGATATGTGAAAAAAATGCCAGCGTAGAATTTATATTAAAAAATAAATTTAATCTTATTAAACCCATATTTGTTACAATTTACGTAGTGTCTGCCTTTTACTAATGTCCTAGTACATAAAAATTTAGAAAAAGTAAAAATGGATAAAAAGATATAAACTTACATTACAAACTTAATTATGCATAGACATAACTTTGGAGCTGCTAAGTATTTTTTTATAAAGATCCCCTAGTTGTAGTTATGTACATATGCAATAATTTTTATAAACAGAAATCATATTTTTTCAAGGGAGATTTCCTTTTCAATATTGTTAGAAAAATTTGGACAAACCAATTATAGGCGACTGGGTAAAAAGTTAAACATTGGGATACACTTGAAAATTTAAAATACTCTTATCACAAAAGTTGCTTTATTTAAAACGGGTCTTAGACCTCTAAGGAAAGAGGGACAAGTTTCAACCATAGTAATGGTCATTATTAGCCCTTGTAAAGAATAAAATTAAAGGTCATTGCTTCCTAAGTATCAAAAAGATAGGTTGAGTGAGTTTTTGAAAAGCGCCACAGAAAATATGACAAAACGTAAATATTGACATATTACAAAAAATTATAAATTGACCATAATGTCTTCAGTTGTACAACATAAATTCCTATTATTATACCAACTGGAAATATTTTGAAGTAGGAAAATATCACAATGTATTTATATTATTTCTCTTTATTCTAAAATTACATTGCAATAAAAGGTATATACAACATAAAATGAAACGTCGAAAACAACAAAAACTCATAAACATAATATATACATATACATACACACATACATAAACAATTTAACTCTTCCTAAGTATCCAGATAGTCATTGTAATAAGTGAAATAAATAAAGTAAAAGTTCTTGTTTGTATTGTGTAAAAAAGAAGTTTCATTAATCAAATAAATGCGTAAAATGTTATCTTGAAAGTTAACTTAGTGCTGTGTTTTAAATATTTTAAAATGCATTCCAGATAAAATGGTAATAACTGCAACAGAGGTAGGTATAAAGCAGTAAATAAGAATTGTATTTTGAAATGGTTGCTCTGCTTTTTAAATGCAATTATAAAAAAATAGATTGCGTTGTTCAAAAAACGTTAATTTTAATTAGACATAAAGCAAGACCATTAGCTTACTTAAGGTAAACATCTTAAGAGTATACTCCTAAACTTTGAAGTCGATCAGAGCAAAACTCCCGAAGTCATTGACTAATTAGTCTCCTTTCTTTTAATAAGCCTTTCCTTATTGACTACTGTCGCTTCAACAGGGCCGATATACAAGCTCGAGTGCTGAGGAAAGAAGCCAGAATAAGGCAAAGACTTGAAAAAAAGCGGATGAAGACATCGAAGTTGCTGCAGAAAGTCTACTCTATGGAGCTGGAATCAATGATTCAATGTAAATTGTTTTTTTTTATTTTTATTTTTTAAAACCTAAACGCGTTTATCTTATTTTTTAAAGACCGTGATCACTGTCATTTTGTAAAATTCGCAGTTTTTACTTTGGATGACCACCAAAAATTTTAAATAAAAAAATAGAAAACGTTTAATGATACTTTGACTAAATTCTAATGGATTTTGATTTTTGATAATTTTTAGCTAAGATACAGTGATCACCGCAAAGCGTCTATTTTCAAAGACGCCCTGGGTAAAGCTCCCTCAAGGGCTTGTTTATTAATATTTTTTTACAAAAAATATACAGAAGGTTTAAATAAATTTACTTAAGCCATATTGCTAAAAAATCATAAAAGTGTTGTTTTCCATGATTTAGCCTTTAAATTAAGTCTGACACCCCTATTCTTGACAAAACTATTTGCCAGACCACCCTCACAATATTTATTGCAGTAATTAATATTCTATACAAGGTATAAGAAAAAATTAAATGCCAAAATATTTAGTTTTTATCCCATCCCACTTAAGAATTCCACAAGTGAGATTACGTTGTTAAAGTTATCAATGGACTTAACAATGTGTTAAATTTGAAAAAGAAGTAAAAATGAAAACTTTTGGCAACGGGGCATAACTTAAATGTTTACTATTTGTCAAAAAATAATTTAGTTGGGGATTTTGCGTTAAAAATCAATAAAACATATAAAAAAGAATAATTACCTGAAAAAAATAGGATTGGCACTCTAACAAAGTAATTTTATATATGTTTCTTAAAAACAAGCAGTACAATAGATAGCTCAAATGACTAATACTGCAGAACTTCTGTAAAGGGCCTTGGCGCATAAGAGGAATGGGTAATCGGCCTTTTTACTTTTTGAAATCTCACCCAGTTAGAATTGTCGGGAATAAAAAGATGTGCTTTTTTCTGTTTTCTTTTTTAATTTATGTGGGTGCTTTAGAAAGTATTTCATTAAATCGTAAAGTGTTTTTGGTTTTTTTTTTAAATATCTCAGCCTCATTAATTTTTTTTTAGTTTTGCTTGCGCCTAATTAAAGATCCTCAAAGCGCGGATAAAGCTTAATCATTTCAAAAATTTTTGGCCGGAAATTCAATTTTTTTAGGCTTTAAATTCTTTTAAATATTTTGATGAAATATATCTATATGTAATGTGTCTTTAGTAGATCCAGCTTAATGAATTGTTTTTATTATGTGTTTGGGGGGTTGAGGGGGTTTTCGGGTTTTATGCCAGTGGAGACTTTTGATAAGCGTGTTAAGAACTATCATTATGCAAAGTTTAAAAAATTGGTCGAGACCCATTTTCCTTAAGAAAAAGCCCCAAGGACCTTTGAGGGTGATTTTGGGAGAATTGGGGGAGTTTTCGGGTTTTGTGACCGTTAAGATTTTTGATCAGCGTGTTGAAAATTATCATTAGGAAAATTTGGAAAACAATTGGCCGAAACTCATTTTTCATAGAAAATTACGACGTCCTTTAAAAAAAGGTAATGCGCCAAGCCAAGTTCCGGCCTAACGAAAGCTGTGTGTATCTTACAGGAAACGTTTTGAGCGTGTTTACCCCTCTACCCATTAAATAACTTCGTTATCGTAACACAAAAAGGTATAAGATTTTAATTCTGACTAACTGACTCACTCAATCATTGACTCATCAAAATTATGGGGCACTTCCCGATGGAGTGGAAAAATGAAAACTTTACATTTTTAAAGTTTGCAATCTCATTAAACCTAAGTTTCTTAGGTCATATTTGTCTTTAAATTTAAAATGCAGGCAGGGTTGTATTCCATTTATTGAACTCAGAGAAAAGGGCAGCGATTCCACCAAAAAACTTATGTAAAATTAGTTTTTACCCAAAAAACTCGCTCTCTTAAAGTAATGAAATCTAAAATTAGACTGATGGATATGTTCAAAATTTTATTCAAAAGAAATAAGATTTCAAACACACACTTTATGTTTTATATGACATAACTCAGTACTTAGCTATTATGTGTGTTGAATTTAAAGTTCAACAAACATAATAGGTAGGTACTCAACTATGTACCGTAGAGACAAGAACTACAAGAAGGGTGTGTTGGGTATGTACTGTATTTAGCTTGGCCCTTATTTTACATAGGTTTTTAAAACGGTATATTTATTATTTGAAGAAACATCCTTTAAAAGCTTTTTATTTTTTAAACAAATGTATAAAACTTTAACTTAAAATTACATTTTACTTGCAACTCCGCTTTCATGGTATCAAAATTGAGTCGGTTTTGGCTATTCGTCCACGCATTACCTAGAAAGTAATTTGATTACTTATAAAATAATTGAATTACTTAGAAATTAATTTAATTACCTAATAAATAGTTGAATTACTTCGAAAAATTCAATTACTTTTATTTATGGGAAAACTGTCGAAATTTTCGCCAGCCAGAAAGAGCATCTTGAAACACAGCGGGCCGCTTTGAATCCGGCAAACGCCACCTTCGCGCCGATTTGGTTTTTTTGATTAATGCTTACCGCCACAATTTTTATACTTTTTTTGTGGAAAAATCTGTTAATATTTGGGGAAAAATAAAAAGAAAATTTTAATTTAGAGTCGTTTAATGTTGAACTTGCCAAAAAAGCAATTTGAATAGTGTGATGTGCGGGTATGATACATATTAGTATAAATATTTTATTTGTTTTGTGTATCGGGTTTAATATACATATGTGGTAATTTAAATATAGTAATTGCTAAAATATTCCATTACTTTTGGTTTTATTCGGTAATTGAGTTACTTTTAACATACATGCTAGTGATTGGTAATCGTAATTTACTACTACTTAGGAGAGTAATTGGTAATTGTAATTGAATTACTTTTTAAAAGTAATTGTGAAAGCTCTGACTGGACCATTATAAGCTGAAATCTGAAAATTTGTTAGGTGACAAATAAACATAATTAAACCTGTTTTTCTTTCATATACAGTGGCTCGCGCAAAACGCACCAATACACGAAATTCAACAGCTACCACCCGCCACATTGTACTTCCGCGTTTGGTTGCGCTAACCCGGTCGATTTTTTAATAAATACGGGAGCTTTATTTGCCTCGTATTTTATTTTCTAAATAAGTGGTTTTTGTATTGTCGTAGCCTGAAAAACGGGGTAACCCCTAAAATACGAGGCATTTGGCAACCCTATGTTGGCTCCATTTTAGAGTATATATCGTGCATATTCTGTAAAATAGGGAGCAAAAAAATAGCCAGTAAGCTCTGAAAAATGTTTTTAACTGCTTTTAATTAGAAACGTAACTACAACATAAATAAAGAATAAAATTTTTAGTAGTATTATTTGTACGATATAAATCAAACATACACTTTTTTCTGTTTATATTAGGGTTAAAATGGGATCTGTGACTTTAAACACAATCTTGTGCATAAGCATAAACAATTTAAAAATGGTAATTATTTTGTTAACCTTAATTTATTACAAGTAATAAAACTTAAAACCACACAAACATGCCATTACTTTATTTTGAAAGACCTGATTAATGGACTTAATGTAATGTCTTACGCCGGGTTAATATCTCCACAGACCACAAAATATACCGATTATCAGGTTAAAAACATTTTTTCGGTCTATTGGAATTTTTTTGCCTTATGTCATAAATTCAAAAAATAGTCAAATCTAAGTTTTAAAAAAAGTACATCGATTTAAGAAAAATTTATCAACTTTATTCCCTTTACTTTCAGAGTAATACTTTTACTAAACCGAACATGTAAACCTTAACGAGGGCAGAATTTGTTAAAAAGCTTTTTGATAAAGAGCAATTAAAAAGTGTTACAAAGTATAGCCAACTTAGTTTTCCAACTGTTATACAGCAACCGCTGAGCAGCGATTAGTTATCCCGCCGAGATGAAAGATTCTCATATCTCGTCCCATCCAGACGAGATACTTATTTTTCTCCCATTTAAAGGCTCAAGACGAGTCGAGAGAACGCCCTTCTTTTGATGACAATGTTTCGTTTCTCTCGGAGTTTTTCGTTTTCTCTACTTGGGACTATAATGGCAAAAAATTATAGGTCAATATTTAAATAAATTTAAAATTATAGTGAATTAATTATGATTTAATACATTATGATTTGGATTAAAAAATATATTAAACAAGAAATAAGTAAATATTTACTAAATGCTTTAAAAGGGCGTTCTTTGGGAACATTAAAGAAAAAATAGATTACATGCAAAAATACTTAATGCAAAGTTGTGCATGTCTTTTATATACAGTGCTTTCATTTTAACACCAATATTAAATATCTATAAAAAAAACAGAAAAAGTACATCGGTTTAGATATACAGGGTAAAGTTTAATTTAATATTTGATACAATTTTATTTATCACCTCTTTACCTCTAGCTAACCGCACTCTGATATGTCAAATGGCAACTTCCATAGACATCATTTCCAACAGCATATAATTTACTATTCAACCGTACCAAGAAAATTTAAATCGGTGGACGAGAAGCGAGTTAGAAAAAGAAATATTGTGCTAATAATAAATATTTTATGGAGTTTGAATATTTATTTTATCAAACGCAAATGTGCAAGTAAATAACAAAGCCTGTTTTGACATTCCTCGCAGACTAATATATGTATGTGCATTTATTTCTCTGATATTTTTGGGGTACTTTATAATAACAAAAAACGGCAATGACGTTTAGAAATCAGTTAACTACATACTATTGTTAGGATTGTCATTTTAACATCGTTTAGTTTAAAATTAAAAATCGTGATTTTGAAATGGTGAATACTCTTGCCGAAAGAACAGAAATATTTTTTTCTAAAGGCATTCTCGCCAAGACGAGAATACCATTTTCTCTCGAGTCTTATGAGATTATGTATTGCACTACCTACACTAGTGGCGTAACAACTTGAGAATAGACTGATATTAAATCGGAATGTAAACATGTTTCATTACATAAATAATAATTATTTATAACAATAAATATTATTAATCTTTACAATTAAACGTCAAATGCAACATCTGCCAAATGACCATCATGACTGGCAGAAAATAATTCTTTGGTTAAAAATTCTATAGCATTTGAGCACATTTGTGGTGTTATCTCACGAATTATCTGAATAAATTTCTCTTTTAACCTTTAAACCGTTTTGAATCCGTAAAAAGCCAATGCATGCTCAACGTGTTATGGTTTGGTGCCTTTTTTGGTCTGGAGGTGTCAATGGACCTTTCTTATTTGAAATGAACAAGTTGTTATGGTAAACGATGATTAATGACTTAATATGGCATAGGATAATGGACAAGAACATGGACTTAAATAATATAAGGTTTTAATAAAATGGTGCAACATGCCATCAAGCAAAAGAAACAATAGATTTATTGCGTACAAGATTTAAAAGGAGTCCAAGTAATTGGGACGTAAATTGACCACTTAGACCATGCGACTTAAAATCGCTAGATTATTTTTTTGTGGTTTTGTAAAAAGCAAAGCTTACGAAAAAAATACCCAAATGGTAAAAGAGTAAAAAGAAGAAATTTGACTCATAATTCGTAAGATGACCAATGTGCTTGGATGTTATGAAAAATTTCCACAAAAGAATTGTTTCCTGCTAGAGAAGTCCTGAGGGTCGTTTGGCAGATATTGGATTTCACGTATAATTGTAAGGATGTAATTATTTTTTTAAATTTGGTGTATTTGTCCCATCCTTTGTAAAAATCACGTCATCCTGGTCAACAAGTGTAGCAAGAACTGCTATGATCAGTTAAATGATGCGATTGGAGTATTACCTAGTTTAATAAGACCACCAATGTTCAAGCGAATTTTATAAATAATAGCCATCAAAATTGCGACGCGTTCTAAGAATTAATTAAAATTTCATCATGGCCTGGGTAGTTTGAGCCAAAAAAATTATTCAAATATGCTTTATTTTTGGTATATCTATATAGAATATGCATTGAAATTATTTAAAAAAGTATCCCAAGTGTTCTCTATACGAGGCCATTTTTTTTTAAATAATGGGCAAGATTTTGCTCTCATTTAAAAGAGGAACATAAGAAATAGTTCGACAGTTCCCAAAGATTGGGACGCTTTAATAAAGGAAGCAAAAGTAAAGGCATCTCTTTTTGTTGTAGTATATAATATGACCCAAAACATTTTTTTTACATCCGAAACGCATGCACTTCGTATACTTTCCTAAAATTCTGCGACCAACCTAGATCTTCGAGAAGACGCAATGTAATAATATCTTTCTATTCTGCCTACATTAAAATTTAAAATACTTATTTCAAATAATGAAGCACTATAATGTTCTAAATAAAAAAGTTTTGCAAAAAAACTTAGAGCTAAAAGCGTTGTACGAAAAACCATTACTATTAAACAGTGTCAAAATAAAAAATATAATTTCAGCTTTCGAATTGCAACTAAATATTGCAAAGCGTCTATCGCCTTTTTAGACAAATGAAAAAGGATCCTAGAGTTTAAAATTAGCGGAAGGAATTCTTTGAATACAGGACGCAAAAAGTGCAATATGGATGATGACTCTCCAGAGCTTATAGAATATAGAACCCTTTGCAATGGTCGTCGGCAGAGCTGTCAAAGTACTCTCAAATAGTGCTTCAAGTACAAGTACCAAGTTTATGCTTTTTAAAACAGAACTTTAAGTACAAGTACTCGTTAAAATATACTTGCTTTTTCAAGTAAATTTAAAAAGTACTTGAAGTTCTACCCACGTATTTTACTTAAAGTAAACCAAAGTAACAGAAGTAAATAAAGTACTGGAAGTAAAAGTAGTTTTACTTGACTAGTATTTTTTTTAATTACATCAAGATAAATGATGTCTAAACTGTACAAGCGCAAAAAAATGTATACTTTGATAATTTAACAATTTACCTTATCTGTAAAGTCTGTTATTGTGAAAAATGCAGTTTTACCCTTTTAATAAATCATCATTTATCTTCTTTCTCTAACAACAAACATATGTTAAACTAATGCCCGTACCCTAAAGTCATAAACCTTTTAGTATTATAAGTATTAATTAAAACAAGTTGGTCGCGTATTAAAAAAAATAATAATAATAAGCTGGGAAAAGAACTTGAAGGAAAGAAAGTGACAAGATATCTAGATTGTGAAATACAATTTTAAATACAGGTATCTTTAAGTGGTGTTAGAAACAAATATTTTCCAAAAATCTTTAAACCAGTATTTATAAAATTTGTTAATGTTTTTTTTAAGTACCTATAATATTAAAGGTATTTAAAAATAATTGTAATTTTACCATTCTTGGTGCCATTAACAATTGAATTGAGAGCTATACGGCCGAGTGATGATCGCGTTGTTAAATTTAGCAATGGACTTAGCAGTTGTTAAAAGTTAACAACTGTTTAGAATGTTTAACAAAACGTCATTGTCAGTGTTATTTAATGATTTTATTAGGCAACCTGACAAAATCTGACGTTTTGTTAAACATTCTAAACCGTTTTTAACTTTTAACAATTGCTAAGTCCATTGCTAAATTTAACAACGCGATCATTACTCGGCCGATAATGTATCAGAGTCAGCAAAGGTCGGGCGATCTTTTTGTTTAAACCTGTTTGCGCGATTATTTAACGTGAATAAATTCGCGTACTTGATTGATTTTTTAATCAATTACATCGTACAAGTACTTAGAATAATACTTCAAGTAATTTACTTGGTCAAATCAAGTAAAAGTTCAAGTATTTTAATATAAATTAATCAAGTACAAGTACAAGTACTTCCTAATAAGAAGTACTTAAAGTAAAATACTTCAAGTACAGAAAAGTAATTGAAGTAAAATTTTACTTCAAGTTTTGACAGTTCTGGTCGTCGGAATGGAAAAAAATAATTTAACCTGAATAGCTTACCTTATTTTATCCCCATTAGTTATTAATCTAAATTTAATATTTCTAATGCTTTACAATTTTTAAAACTAAACACCTATTTTTAAAATCCGTAACATAATTTTCCCAAAATTTTAATATATTTTTCCTTAAGTTTTATCGTGCTTCTTAGACTGTATTTCATCTTTAGAAATGTGTTTTAAATTACGTGTGTATTAATTTAGGAATTAAGTTTATTCCGATAAAATCTAAGTGAATAGTTTTTTATTACTGCGTGTCAAGACCCAATTATTAATTGTTTGGTTAAGTGTTAAAACATTAAATTAGAGCTATTTAATAAAAATCTATTTAAATTGTTACGCTTCGATTACTATAACTATAGGAGATAAAAGTGATTTAAATAAAAAGAAGAGGATTTGAATGATTCAATAAATAGACTAACTTACAAATTCTTTTGTCCCTCTCTTGTCGAAAGTAAATTTACTAGAATTAAATTATTCTTGCAAAAATCCGCCAATATTGCAAAATGTCGCTTAAAAGGACAAATGGCATTGAGAAAAATAAGAGGGCAATCTGAATGACAATTTCTTAAACGACGGGCACCCTCTTGAGGCTTGTTGGAATATTGCCTATCTTATTATATGCGTCAGGTCTTTTCTTTTATTGTTCTCGTTTCGTATTCGTCAAATTAAAGTCTGATTTAAAGAAATGTGTTTTTGCCCTTTAGATGATATCCGAGGGCGGTGTAGTAAAATGTTTCCACTTCGAGTTTTATTTTACGCCCTTGCAGTGTATTTTATTTAGATTGAGGATTTCAAGGGTGATAGAAGGAACGTATGAGGGCTTAAGGGTAAGCGTTTTTTATTTGTCTGGTGAGTATATCTGATGTTTTGTTTTTCGTTAATAATATGACATGGCTTGTTAAGATATTCTTTTAACGCAAGATAGAAATTATATTTAACTTATTTTGTTAATATACTTTTAATTTAATCATTACTTTTTTTACTGTTAAAACTGTTATGAACGATAACTATGACTGTTTTTTAAAAAATAAATTATTATAGATATTATTTATCTAAAATAATAATGTTTCTACAAATGTACTGGAATCTAAAATTACAACATATTATATGAAAGATACAGGTCTTAACAGAACTTACAAGTTTGGATAAAAGGATACAAAATCTTTTTCTCTTCCAGTAGATGTAACATTTTATATATTCAATCAATTTGATTTTTCGGGTGTACGTTGTGCTTCATCAGAAGTTGTAATTGTAAAGGGCCCCACTGACATCGGTTATATTAATCCATTTGTATTGCCGCGATTCGGAACGGCGTGTTGAATCGTCGAACTTTTTTTACCAACACATTACAGGTAATTTGGACCGTTTTTTTGTGCGTCCTACGGTTAGGTCATAAAAAGGAAGCATTTTAAATAAAAATAACAAGTATGAACTTGTGACACTGTTCCACTTATGCAAACAAAACCCGTCAATTTTGAAAAGCCACAAGTCAAACCGTCGTTCCAAAAATTAAGCGCCAGCAGAAATATTTACCGACGATGCGGCACGACGCACAGTGTGTGTTTTTTAAAATCTAGCTGGAGTTAAATCAAAATTTGACTGTCCCATAATTCATAAAATATTAATACAGTAATATTTCTCTACATCTGTATATTACGGGGTGATATTTATCGAATTCGTCAGGAAAGTAATTTGCTCACCTGGCACCTGTAAATAACATCACTTTATACAGGGTGTTAATTAATTGAGTGCCGATAATACAGGGTGTAAATCCTCGGGTTATTTTTGGAAGAAAAGTTGATATCAACATATGTCCCAAAACTCTTACTTTTTGAGCTTGAGCTGAATATCTTAAGAAAAAAAGTGAGTTCTTTATCATAATTTATTATCACTATTAGATATTTTTATAAAATTTTGTACACATCTTTTTATCATTAAGTAACATTTTTTGACGTAAAACATTTTTTAAAATTTTCATCAGTGGCGTCCGTACGCGGTTTGAACTGACAATTTTTGAAGAAAAAAATGGTACGTCACTGATTTTTCTATAGACCAAAACTGTTTTTAAAATCCCCATTTATTTAAAAGCAAATTTGGTTCCAAAACATACTTTCGTACGACGTACCGTTTTCGCGTAAACAAATAAAAAATAAAAAAAATTTTTCTTCAGTTCATTGCCACTGACAAATTTTTTGGTTTTTATTTTCTTTCGCGAAAACGGTACGTCGTACAAAAGTAAGTCTAGAAACCAAATTTGCTCCAAAATATATGGGGATTTTAAAAATAGTTTTGGCCTTTAGAAAAATCAGTGACGTACCATTTTTTCAAAAATTGTCAGTTCAAACCCCGTACGGACGTCACTGATGAAAATTTAAAAAAATCTTTTAGCTCAAAATTTGCTACTTAATAATGAAAAGATGTGTACAAAATTTTATAAAAATATCTAAGAATGATAAGAAATTGTGATAAAGAACTCACTTTTTTCTTAAAATATTAACACCCTGTAGCTTAAAAACTAAGAGGTTTAGGACATATGTTGATATAAACTTTTCTCCTTAAAGTCGCCCGAGGATTCACACCCTGCATTATCGGCACCCAAATAATTAACCTCTTATATCAGAATTTATTTTTGGAAATAGCATTAGTTTGCGCATTGTTGTAAATTTATCGCTAGCCCTTAGATACATTCCGTTTATCTTCTTAATACTCTAGACGTTTTTACTGAAAAGGTAAGTGAATTTTTTAAATCATTTGATTTTATTTAGTTTACTTGTTAGCAGTTACATATTGCTTTTTTTTTCAAATAAAAATATTAACGTATTTATTATCTCTTTAAGTTTAGCAATGCCTGGAAACTCCAGATTCGGTTGGATTCGATTTGATTTATTTTTTTCATATAACTTAGCATATTTAATTTTAATTTATAGTAAATTTGACTGCCAGAAAATGCCAGTAATTAATATACACTATAATTTCAGGTAACATAACATGGTGCCCCAAAAAACGATTGATAATTTATAACTCAAAAACCGCAAGAGATAGAAAACCCAAATTTTGCACGTCAATTTGCCTTAATAGACTTAATTTACCGCCAATGATATATTTTTTAAAAATTAGCTAGTGGCGTATAATTTAGAAGGGGTTGAGGGTAAATTGTAGTAAAATTTTTATACAATAGATATTTTTTTCTTTTTGACCCCGTATCTTTAAAGTTTGGTGATTTTTCCATAAAAAAAATAATTCTTGTATTTTTGTTTATTTAACGAACTATTTTCAAGATATTTTAATTTAAAAATAATTTCTTGTGTACCTTGCAAGAAAAAAAATAAAATTAAACAAAAATTTTACTTTTTCCGTAAATCATTAGTTTCTTATCATTTAATTTATCGGAATATCTAATAATTTAAATAAATAATTAAATCATTTTGTTTTCATTTTATTTTTGAGAAAAATACAAAACTTACCATTACATAATCGCGTAATAAGATTTTTAAACTGGATTTGCTCAAAAGACGGAAAAACACAAGGGACATTTTTAATGTAAAATTTACTAAAATTCATAATATGATATCAAAAAACTTTAATACACTGCTACACAAAGGTTTTATCGTGTCATACTCCTTAACCCCTAAGATGCTATGCCCCTGGTTAAATTTTTTTAAGATTATAACTGACAGTTAGTTAAGTCCATAAGCTAAGCAAATGTGCAAAATTTGTTTTTTTTTTTCTTTTTTTATTTATTAATTATTAAAAACTTTATTTTGGGGTACCAAAATAAGAGGGCGTAGCTCCCTTAGGAAGCATTTCCGACATGTAGTTTCTAAAACACTTTTTAATTATTTTTAATCGGGGAATGCGCTTCCAAAGTTTTCCAAATAAAAAATGGGACACCTTGTATATATCTATGATTTACACAAAAATAATAAAGTATTTTTTACCTTGTCAAAATTAACCAATACAAGCTGGTTCTACTAACAAAATAGTCCTAAAAATATAGCACACACATTTTTTCTGTAAACGTTTTATTCATTTCCCCCTAGAATCCGTATTTGTCACACTGTGCGACGGTTTTGCCCCACAGACATCGGTTTTTAGCATATTCTACAGCCGTTCAGAATCGCGGCGATACGAATGGATGAAAATAACCGTAGTCAGTCGGGCCCTTAAGGCCATCAAAGGAGGAATACACAATTAAACAGAAAATGTTGCTTTTAAATGACGTGTACATAATATTTTTTACCCTTTCTGGAGTTTTGTGGCTGCTGGAAAGTTGATCTAAATATAAATAGTAATTATGATGTCATTTAAGATTTTTTAATTTTAAAACTGAGCCAACTGAAACTAACAAAATAGGTTTTATCTTTTTTGAGACAAATAAGACAAAATAATATGGTTATGCCTTAATAATAAAATTAATATGTTTATAATATTATTATATGATCTAAATCTTTTAGCATTTATCAGTAGCAGATTATAGACAAATTTTTATTGTTTTTCTGGTTTGGGCTTAAGTTTAGGCCTTTATTTTAAAAGATAACAATTACTAACATACTACCCTTTTTTTATCTTATGAAGAGTTACTCTATGCTTACAATAATATGTCAATACGTATTTAAGGATAGAATTTTTTAAATTTATTCCTTTAAAAAATTAAATTATTTTGCAAATGTAGTCCTCTATTTTTATTAAAGGACTTGGCGCAAATCTTATAAAACGACAAATTTGTAATATGTTGTAACCCAGGTTAAAGCTAACATTTTTTATATTGGCACAAACCTGATAGCTATACAAAGTAGGCCAATAAATTCAACTAAAATACGCTTGCTCTATATTTACGATATCATCATAGTAACATTTATTATTAATTGTCTATTGTCCATTGATTCCAAAATGTAATATTTTATTTTGCTGTCAATTAAATAACATTAGAGGAAAGTAAGTAAATGTGGGCTAGTGCTTTAATATGATCTAGTAACAATTCTCAAAATTAAATAATTGAAAGACGCAACAAACGCCTAAATTCTGTCGCATTCATTCGCCCTACATCGCAATTGCTCCATCTCGTCAATTAAGATAAGACGTTGTCGCTTCACCGCTGCCACAGAATTTCGTAGGGTACGTAAAAATATGTTGTTCTCTTAAAAAATAAGGATTAAATAGACTAACAGTATATTTTAACTGCAAAATTAATATTAATTTTATGTTTTTGGGTTAAATAATTATTTGTGATGTACTATTTTTAAAGTACAAGATCAAGTTTATTCCATTCAAGAATTTTAAATATGGGCTATGCCTGTGGTCATAAATATAGGCTAGCCCATATTTAGGTACGAGTAATTAGGTGGCTGGACATTTGTTTTTGGTGGTTCTTAAATTTTATTTTTTCAGAATGGGTCCGACAAAATCAAAAGATCCAAAAAAAATTGTGATGAAGAACAAATGGTTCATAAAAGTGGTTCACTAGAAGAAGATGGATAACCTAAAAGCAGCAAAAACTTTTAAAGTACAATTGAACAACTTTGCAACGTCTAACACAGAAAATTGACCTTACTTCTAAAAGAAGCGGCGAAACCACATTCCTATATTAGACAGGAAAACAATCTTGCGTCCACATTTAGAAAATGTTTTAGTGGAATATGTTTTGACCAGCAGATCTTCGAGGAATAGTATATATGTTGGCAAAACCTAATAACTTGTACAATCCATTTTGAGAATCTGGCATAACAGGTAAAACATGGTTAAGACTATTTTTGAAACTAAACAAAAACAAACTCTTAGTAAGAAAGCATACAGAAGTCATTTGCAAGAGCATTTTGGTTTATTAAAGAAACCGTTGACAATTTTTTTTAACTTCTGGAAGCCCGTCGCGTCGTTCTGCAGATGCAGAATGTATGTTCGGACAGCAAGTTTTTTCAGAAAACATAATAGGAGAACTCTGGGTTCGATGTTTGATGTGAGGGTTTTGGTGCTTGATTGTGCTGGGCCAGGATTTGAAAGATGAACATGTGATTTTTGCAAGTAAAATAATTAATTGTTTACAATTACCAAGGTTTTTTGATCTCTCACTAGATAGCCTTTAATGATTGTTATGTTCTTAAAAGATACTCAAGTCTATATTTATAGCCCATATTTTGCAATTTTGTTTAGTTCTTAATTTTATTAATATTGTATATTAATAAAAATATAAGACTGTTACTGTGTTAGCTAAAAATATTTGACTGATTTATATTACAGTAATAAAGAGCTAATTTTAAAATAGTTTTTTTTTTAATTTTTAATCCAAAAACAAAAATATTTAGTTACTTTCCTTTAAACAAATTACTAATGGATTAATTCTTTGTATACAAGAATAATATTTTAGTAAAAATACATAGGTTTAGTGCAAGGTTGATCTTTCTTCCAAGATATGAAGTTTTTTCTAAAACATTGATTTTATGTATTTATGAGTTGTACTACAGCATCTATTTTTTATTTAGTCGTAATTTCAAAGTTGCAAAATAATTTCCTGCAGACTTACTGGCGTAGCTTTGTTGGACTTTCAATTTTTTTTATCTAAAAAGTGAGACATGGGACCCATGCCAAATATATACCAAATGCTATTGGCCTTAAGGGAACACTTTGATAAAAAAAAATCATTTTGGAATTTGCAAAAAAAAGTTAATTTTTTTTACCCAACCCCAAAGAAAAGGTTTAAAAGCGAATGCTCTATTTGTATTTTTATTTGTGAACTTGGATTAAATTGTATCGTCAAATCCCAAATTACGCAAAAATATCGGCATTTTTCTTGAAGTTAGGGGCATCTGAAATATTTGCATAAGAACATTTTTGAGTAAATAAAAATTAACTCACGGATTTGAAGATAAAATTTAATTAAAGTTACGAAAAAAATACAAATTGAGGATTTACTTTTGAAACTTAGATGCTTTTGACATTATATTTAATGCCATTAAATTCCTGTCTTAAAGGAGATAACCGTTAAACATATTAATCTTTGGTCTTATTTCTAGGTATATCTTGTTAAATATTTTAAAAAGTGTGTATACATCCAGGTCTGCATATCCAGATTATTCAGGCAATTTTCTGCTTCTTTGCTATTATTCAATTTAGTCCAGGAAAGTTAGAAAAAATAGCGGAAATATTTTGAGCCAGCAGATATCAAGAGGCGAATTTCTGCATTGTGTTCAGGAAGGTCCCAAAAAACGACTTTAGGAAGTCTGGTTCATGCATTTTTTGAAAAATGCCTTCTGGGCCGGAAAATGCATTTTCCAATTGAATCATTACTTGCACCATTATAGAAACGACTGCAAGCTCGGAAATCGTTACTCTTACTTTAATGGAAAACTGAAAAGTCTCTTATTGATAAAGTAGTTACTTGCTCCGGATGAGTATAAAGTATTCACCAGACAGGGGTACTGAACATGCCGAGTCCAAAAATTCTTTTACCCCCGGGTAATTCTAATGCCAGGATCGAGTTCGGCATCCCCGAAAACCCCCGAGTAACGAGTTTGGAGCGATTTTCAGGCATGCTGCCATTTCTCCCCCAATTCACCACCCGGACACCCCCACAGAGCCACCCCCGAGCACACCCGGAAAATTCTAATGCCAGAATCGAGTTTGGCAGCCCCGAAAACCCCCGAATAACGAGTTTGGAGCGATTTTCAGGCATGCTGCCATTTCTCCCCCAATTCACCCCCCGGATACCCCCACAGAGCCACCCCTAAGCACACCCGGGTAATTCTAATGCTAGAATCGAGTTTGGCAGTTCCAAAAACCCCCGAGTAACGATTTCCGAGCGATTTTTCCGAGTTTGCAGTCGTTCCTATAATGGTGCAAGTAAGTAATGATGCAATTGGAAAATGCATTTTCCGGCCCAGAAGGCATTTTTCAAAAAATGCATGAACCAGACTTCCTAGAGTCGTTTTCTGGGACCTTCCTGAACACAATGCAGAAAACCGCATCTCGATATCTGCTGGCTCAAAATATTTCCGCTAATCGGGCGATTTTGATTAAAATGCCCTGGACTAATTGTTTTTCCTATTCCTTTTTGACTGTAGGGCTAGAAAGTTTTGGAAATGGTAAAACAATAAACTAGCATATACTGTTAAATACTAAATAAAATCCAATTAAAGTTGCTGTATAAGAAAAAAGTATATATTAGACAGTGCATAAAAAATTATTAAAAATCGTTAATTTTGTCATAAAGAAGCCTTGTATATATACTAATAACTATATGTTAAAAATATTGTTGTTTTTATAATACAGGGTCTTTGGGCAATATAAAATGGCTTTATCTCCCTCTTACAGGGTGTTTACAATTTATAGGGCAAGTACATATCTTAAATACCAACATTTTTCTAACCCTAATTTTAATTCATTTTTAGTCACCAAGTGGATCTTTGTTGCCTAAATAACCAGTTTTTATGGGATTTTGGAATAATATACAAAATTATGCCTTTATTTATTTTAAATTATTTTGTCATCGATTTGCTTATCGTATACAAAATGCAAGTTGTTTTTTACTATACAGAGACAGACTCCAATATTTTTTAAAAAATAACTTTTTTTAGATCAAAGTTTATCTTTATCTTATCTTTTTGTAAGGGACCTAATTTTATGCTTGTAATTCATTAGTGACTAAAAAATCAGTAGTGTGCCCAAAAAAAATAAGATTGAGGACTTAAGGGCTTTATAGGGGCTGTTTTAAGGTAGATTAAAAGTTAAAAAATCACTTATTTTGGTATAAAAATTATTATTTATTATAATTTATCGTTACAAAGGGCAAATAGGACTTCCTGCTCTTAAAATGACAACAAAAAACAACCGCATTTTCATGTTTTTGATTGTTCATTCTGGCCTCTAGTGGATACAATTCAAACTTAAAAAAAGTTTTTAGTATTTTAATTGATTGTTAAAATTATTTATCATTTGAAAGACAGGTTACTTTAAAATTACTCGATAACGAATGCAGATATCAAAATGCGGTTTTTGCGAAAGTGCAGGTTTTTTTTTCTAAATCTACAATAAAAAAATTATATTGTCGTATTTAATTTTCTCTACAAAATCTCGAAAAACCGAGTTTTCCCTAAACAACGCCCTCTAGTTGCTAAACTAGAACTTAGCCGATACCATAAAGAACGACATTTAAAAGGACTTTAAATTTTCGTTCAAACAAGTATCCATTTAAACCACTATCGATGAAAGATCTAGGAGATAGAGCTACCCACTTGAAATTCGACAAAAAGTCATTGAGCAAACTAACGCAGAATTAATTACAGTTTTTGCTGATTTTGGCGCAAAAAAAGGTTTTTTAATTTACCCTTGCGGTTGCGCCATCTCGCAGTAGTTTTGGAAATAAAATAAAAAAATAATTTTCAGCTATTTCTCTTGACTACTTCTGCACAAAATATTTTTTCTCCAACGCTTAGCGATAAATAGATTTCGAGATACAGCTGGAATCCTTTCTTATTTGGACACCCGGTACATAATAGTTCGGTTCTATTATTCCATACAAGTAACATAACAAAAATCAATACCAAGACTTTAATTTTCTTAATCTTTCTTTTTTAAATAGTGAGATAATATATTGTGTCATTGGATGCCGATTTTAGATATGATCCGATCTGTCTACCACTTCCGCTTAACCCGGAAGTGGCGTATTTTTCAATATTTTAATTGGAAGACCCTGTATATTTTGCAAAATATGAATTCTACAAGCTATTTCTAATATAAAACCTGTATCATATCCTATACCAATCTTTCTTCGTTTTCAAGGAAATAGCGACTGAAAATGTTAATTTTAAAATATCAAAGTTCACGCCACTTTCTGTTAAACCAGAAGTAATTGGTAGATGTTCTTATATCTAAAATGGTCATTTAATAACATAATATAATATTCAAAAATTTTAAGAAGGTATGTTTTTACTTAAGAAAATAAAAAGCTTTTTAGTGATTTTGTTGTCATCTGGTATTTTGTGACGGTGTGGTGGTAATTTTACCACCCTGTATCTCAAAAGTTAAGGTCTTTAGGATATACGTTCCTATAAAGTTTTCTTTTTAAAATGGACCCAAAAATTGCCTCATAAAATATTGACGTTCAATTAAAAAACACCCTGTATAATGTAAAAAACTTTACCAACCATAATATTTTATTTCTCGTAAACAGTTGATTTTATCCATGTCAATCAGGAATACCTTTTTATTAGTTTAAGGTTAGAGTTATCCAAAAATAATATTGCTGAGCCTTTATCATACAGGGTATTATTATATCAGAGCTAGTCCGTCCCTGGCAAACTAAATAAGCCAAATATGATTTAATGGGTCATATTAAAAAGACTTAGTTTAGTTATCTTCATTTTAAGAAATTATTAAATTACGCCCAGTATTTTCAAAGTTATAAAAAAAACGATTTCCAGGGGCGTCCGTTATGTACCTGTATCTCTGTAAGGAAGGGTCGTAGGAAAAATGTTTATGGGAACTTGTCACAATATTTTTAGGTTTTCCATTAGAATCCGAGAGATTGCCCACATATTCTTGGACATTCTGTATAAGGTTTTAAAATTAGATAACACAAAATTAAGTAATTTTTTTGTATATTTTAGGCCACAAGTACATCAAATGTTTCTTATAGGGCTAAGATATAATAAGTTGAAATAATTTTTTTCGAGTGCCTATTTTCTGTATATTTTGCCAAATATCTGCTCGGTTTTTGACCATAAAAAACTTATTTGATTTTTTAAAGTGGTATTTAATTTGGGGCTAAAATGGAGCCACAGAAAAGATATTAGACAGACCGACGAAAATAAAACATCGTATTTGCTATGAACGAACAAATTTTGAACACAGTTATTTTAATTAAAGAAAAATGGGACCATTTTTTTTACAATAATAATATTTTTTCTCAAGAAGACGCGTAAAACGAAAATAAAATAATCCGTATTTAAAAGAACTTGGTTTCCAATATCCATATGTGGACGAAATAGAATATTTATTAAGAAGTAGTGTTATAAGTCGATGCTCTTTGCAAGAGTTCTTTCTACACAAAAACATTTAATAATAATAATAATAATAAATAAACCAAAAATTAATAAAAATCATATCCTTACCAGTTTTTACAATTCCTTTTTACCGTAAGAAATCAAACCAAATCACGCACCTTACTATTTTACGAAATAATAATTATAACATGTTAGTAAAGCGAGAAATGCCTAATGGAATACATGAACAAATAAGTTAGGATATTTGCAGTGTGAAGTTTATGATAAGATAAATAAATTATAATGAATTATCGGAATAACGATTAGCTGGTTAATTAGTAATCCAATTTATTTATAACAAACTTTATTTATTACACCATATAAAAGGTAACAGAGTTATATAAGTTTTACCACAGGATATACAATTTAGTCTTAACGGCTGCACTAATAGCTTACCATATTTATTGGATTTATATGTCATTCATTATATGCCGACAATTGACTAAAACTTAATTTTAACTATTGAGGTTATTACATGTCATCACAAATGTGAGGTGAATTCAGATAGAGAATAAACTTTTTTTAGCTAACAGGCCAGGCGCTAATATGTATACATATATTGATGGGCAAAATTAACACCGTCCAAATTTCATTAAAGTTTTTTGAAATTAACTTCTTTTCCAGCATGTCTCATCTCATATATATTTGGTCCTAGAGTAAAAAAAAGTAGAAAAATCTTTGTTTACGTATGATGTGCATATGAGAATGATTTTAGAAAAGGTACAAAAAAATCAATAATTTCTTTAGTTTTGGCCCGTATGTAAAGCATTTCAAAATGTTTTTAAAAACATTTTTTGCTTAATTTTTATTTTCGACAAATATAATAGAAAATTATTCAATTTTTTTTTATGTCCTGAATATTTTAAAAATTGATATAAATATACGAGTAAAGCAGAATTTAACTAACTCCTAAAAATTTAATTTTCCTTTAAATAAACCTATTTTGTGGCTCTTATGGTCATTATGTCTTAAATAAAAGTCAGTTCGATTACAATTTTCGTTCTATAGCGAAAAAATACTAAATTAGGACAATATTTTTAAACCACGTACAAGCCAGCTTGTTAAAATGAATAATATTCAAACCTTTAGCAGACACATTAGTAAAACAATTTATCCAACCCAAAATGGTTTTTACAGCCAAAAAGCAGTTCCAGTCTATATATCTACGTTATTCTCCCTGACCCATAACCTGGCACACATTAAACTTCTTTATCTGCGCCAAACCAGATTCCCGACCATTTTGCCTCTTAATAACATAAATTACTGAGGTAATTTAACTTACTACCCTACATTGTTTTCGGAAGCCGAATGCTTAGGGGTGGTGTTTATACCCTGTTTAAGAAACTTTGCAACTTGCAATGGTAAACTGTTTTTTACAGCCTAGATGTTTATAAGTTGTTAATTATACACAATACGTAATTACAAAGCAAAACTTGTTTTATAATCAATTTCGATGTTTAGTCTTCACACAAGATGGTCGATTATAAACAAAGGTTACAGAGCATCCATATTCTATAAAGTGTATAAGCTACGCTTGTAGAATTGGTCAAAATACCTTCAGTTTCTGGCAAGAAAACTTTTTTTTAAAATAAAAGAAATGTTCTGCAAAATTATTTTAACTTAAAACATAAAAGAGTATATTTATCTAATACTTTTAATGCCGTATTAACGAAGGGAAAATAACATATTTTTTAAAAAGAAAATTGATATACTTTGGTTTTTCCAAAATAAATATAGTAAGATTTTGTTATTATATATATATATATATATATATATATATATATATATATATATATATATATATATATATATATATATATATATATATATATATATATATATATATATATATATATATATATATATATATATATATATACAGTAAAGCGCAGAGTACTGCAACATAGGACAATCTTGGACGATTTTGGATGTACCTAAAAACGCCGCACGCATTGCTTATCGATCAATAATCTTCCAGCAAACAATTCAACACGTTTATTTCTGAAATAATTCTTTAGTATCGAACGCTCGACAGCAATAGTTGTACAGTGTCGAATATTTACGACCAAAAAGTTTTTAATAAAATAATTATTATTAGTAATGGATGTTTATGAACTGAAAGAGAAAATTAAAATATTTGAATGGTATCACCGTGGAAATCCTGTTAAGGAATTAGGGAATTATTTATTAATTTATTTATAACTAAGCCGACTCCACGATTTCCACTATTTACCGAGTCATTAAAAACTTTCTGACATTTGGTTGTTTAACTCCAAGAAAACATAAACATGATAGTGCCCCAGAAAAAAAAACCAGGAAAGGAAAATGAAAGAAATTATGGTAGTGACAAGTGTTATTAAAATCCTACAGTTTCCATTAATACAATTGCAGAACAGGTTGATTTGTGCAAAAGATCAGTGGGAAGAGTGCTGAAAAAATTTATACCGCTCCTACAAAGTAAGAAAAACCCACGAAATTAACCCTGATGATCATTTTAGACAAATACAATTTTTAAAACTGTAATGGAAATGAAAAATAACAATGCACTTATAAGAAACATTGTTTTTACTGATAAATCGACATTTCCACTTCATGGTCTCACCCAACGATTTTTTCTCTGGGGTCACGTAAAATCAGAAATTTATGGTTTCCAGGAGAATAGGGCTATTAATCTACAAAAATTACAATTACAAATTGAGAATTCTTTTAGGATTATTACCCTTAACATTCTAAGCAAATATCAGAGGCGTTTTTATGACAATCTTGATAATTTTGTGGCTCAAGAAGGTGGTTTATTTGAGCATCTTTGATAACTTGAAAGAGTTTTTGTATATTTTATGAATGCACATTAAATTTTTTTTTTAAGAATATCTTCTACGTTTCATTATTTATTAGAAGTAACTAATTTTAAATTTATGGCTTATAAAAAAATCAGATCGAAGTCGGTTGATGCTAGCTAGGCTCTTGTTACTTGCCTACAAACACTGCATCCTCTAACTGAAAATAAAAACGTAGTACACAACTAAACTGGGCAGATAATTCTTCCGAATTTATCACCGCATTCCCCACCAGTTCCAACCAAAAATAAGCCAACTAAGGAAACGAGGCGGAAATTGAAATGCAAGCCACAAGATTATTATTGGTATTTTAGAATTGGGTTCATCCAAAATCGTCCAGGAGCCTCCTATGTTCGCAGTACGGTGCGCTTTACTGTATATATATATATATATATATATATATATATATATATATATATATATATATATATATATATATATATATATATATATATATATATATATATAATATTATAATGGTAGAGTTCTTGAGCCTTGTTATATAATTCAATAAAGAAAATAGTTTCTTGGGCATATGGCTCTCAATTAAACAAAAAAATAATTACGTAGTAAGAGGTATGCTTTTTGCTAATCGCATTAAAATAAATCTGTTTTGCGATTTTTGAATATTATGGCCATGTCTACCTAGATGGCACTGTATAACATTATTTAAATTGTTTATTATTTAACATCATTTTGTATCAATATGCTTTACTGGTTGTATTGGAATTAGTCTGTTAGATGGCGCCCGAGTCATTTCAATCTTTTCTTACCTTTATGTAGAATAGTTTTGGGGACTTGGTGAGCCCTTCTCAGTCGTGTCTTGGCTTACAGCGGATGTGACCATCCCCAACAAGGGTGAAACATGTAGCCGACTTAGCCTCACACCCGAGGTTTACATCCTTTTGGAAACCCCGTAATTTTAATGCGATTAGCACAAAGCATACCTCTTACTACGTAATTATTTTTTTGTTTAATTGAGAGCCATATGCCCAAGAAACTATTTTCTTTATTGAATTATATATATGTATATATATATATATATATATATATATATATATATATATATATATATATATATATATATATATATATATATATATATATATATATATATATATATATATATATATATATATATATATATATATATATATATATATATATATATATATATATATATATATATATATATATATATATATATATATAAATTGAAATTGAAATTTATTGAACTGTATATCTTTACAAAGGTAAAAAGTAAGTAAGTAAGTATAATCTTAAAATTACCTTAAGAATTAAATCATTATTACAACAAATTTGTCCTATTTTATATAGAATTAATTTCTAATTTAACAACACATTGATACAAATATGATGCAAATATTATTTTTGTTAACGCCTAGGTGTAAGATTTACACCTGTATGCGTTATATGTTACAAAATTTATCTTATTAATCTAAGTTACAATTTTAATCTCAGAACAATATTAAACTATTTTATGAACTAAGTATGCTATACAAATTCTAAAAAAAGAAAAGCAAAAACCTACACTATCCGCAGGAACGCATCCATTTCCAACAACTGTGCAACAGACTGATAAATTACTAGAATAGTTTACAGAATATACAGTAATTGGTATGAATGTATTTATTACAGTCCCTGTTAAATTTTTTCCTATTTTTTGTTTCCTTTATCACAGAAGGGAGAAGGTTATATGTTTTAGGCGCAAGATAAACAAAAAATTTTAAATTTATACCTTTTAAATTATTTGGAATGCTTAAGTTTCCTCTTGCTCTAGATCTTGTATTATAAATGTGATTTATATTGATTTTAATATGATCATTAAAGTGTATGTATGAACAAATTGTAGAAATGTATAATGTCCTTATGTTGGTTGTTTGTTCCGTAAATAGTTTTTCAGTGGGGAAAAGCTTGGGTTTTTTATATATAGTTTTTAAAATATATTTATGTACAATATTTAGTTTTTGCAAAGCATTGTTGTATAGTCCCCCATACCAAAATCCCATATCTAATAATTGATTCAGCCAATGATTTGTAAATTATAATAAGTTCCTTTATATTTAAAAAGTTCTTATGATATAAAATTTATATATTAATTTTTATGTCTGTTAGCCAAATATTCAGTATGCACATGCCATTTGAGATTTTTATCAATGTATATTCCAAGATATTTTGTTTCAGAAGTTTCATTTATTTGATTGTTATTGTCAATTGAAAAGTATGAAAATTCAGGTCTATTTGCCCCAGTGAGAGAAAAGCTATATAGTTCGTTTTTGTTACATTTAGACTCAGTTTATATGTCTCCAACCAGTTTTTATTTTATTAAGTCCTTCTATGGCATATTTTTGGTTTGGTTCCAATCGGGACCATCAAAAAGCAAAGCTGTATCATCTGCATATGAAATAATTGTACCATGATCTATTTTAATTTTAAGAAGAGAGTTTAAGTAAGTTATAAACAAAATAGGGCCAAGTACGGTACCTTGTGGTACTCCTATTTTTATTATTTGTTCATTGCTTAAAGTGTTATTAATTTTTACAATTTGGCGTCTATTCTGCAAATAACTCCTCATTAGCTTCATCGCACTTCCCCTCACCCCATGATTTTCTAATACTTCAAAAAGCTTATTATGTGGTACTGTATCGAATGCCTTGGCTAAGTCAATGAAGACACCAAGACATTTTCTGCCATTGTTTAAATGGTTAGTGACATCCGAAGTAAATCTGTACAAAGCGTCCGCCGTACTCCGTTCCGGTAAAAACCCGTACTGTCTATCTGATAAAATATTATTTATCACCAAAAATTTTAATAGTCTATCTTTTAGACTCTTTTCAAAGATTTTCGCAAAACACGTAATTAAGCTGATTGGTCGGTAGTTACTTATAATGTTTTTAGGTCCTGATTTGTGTATAGGGGTAACCACTGTTAATTTAAAACTAGAAGGTACTTGTCCGGTTTCGTAAATTCGGTTTAGTATATGAAGAAGGGGTTCTAGGATTTCTACATGGGTGTCTTTAATTAGTTTGGCAGATATGCCGTCAATACCTGGTGAACTTTCATTTTTAAGACTGTGAATATGTTTTATTAATTCATTTTGACTAACAGGGGTCAAAAACATAGATTGTTTGTTTGTGCTTTGTAATTTGTGTGGTTTGCTAGGCTGTGGAATTTTTTTTCCATCTCAATACCAACGCTTGTAAAATAGTGATTACAAAAATCAGCCATTTCGAGGTCGTCTTGGAAGTCATCACCGTTGTGATTACTTATTCTAATGTGACTTTTTTCAATATGTTTTTCGTTAGTTGCGTCTTTTATTATTTGATACATTTTTTTCATGTCATTTTTGCATTTGCTTATTTCATTTTTATAATAGTTTTTTTTTGTGTAGTTATTATTTTGTTTAGGCGATTTCGATATGTTTTATATTCCATTTCAAGTTCCACATTATAGTTTTTTATTAGTTTTCGTTTTAGTTTATCCCTATACTTAATTGAAGATATTATCCCGTTTGTAATCCAATTTTTAAGTTTTTTGTGTCTTTTATAAGCCCGATTATTGATCTCTGAATCTTTCACATGTTTAGCGAAAATATCCAAAAAAGTGTTCATTGCTTTGTCAGAGTCATTTATGTCTTTTACTACTGTCCAGTCTTGTTCAGTTAAAAGTTTTTTAAGATTATTTAGATTAATTGTTTTTTTAATAATTATATGTTCCCTATGATCATTTCGTATTTGTGTGTTGTTTTTTTCGCCAGATTTTAAGCCAATATTTATCATTACCGGAAAATGATCCGTCACACAGCTGTCCAAAATAAATGGTTTTAATTCTAAATTAGGAATGTTTCTACATTTTAAGAATATATGGTCTATGTTAGTGTTAGTGTCTGGTCTAGTAACTGCATTTATATAAGACAGATAACCCATTTGGGACATAACAGCTGCATAGTTAATTACATCAGTATCCGAAGTGTTCAATAGATTTATGTTAACATCTCCAGTAAATATTTCTATTTGTTGCTTATTAATTGTATATAAGAAATCCTCTAAATCCTGGATAAATAATTCTTTAGAAATTGGAGGTGGTTTGTATACCGCTGTTATTCCCAGGGTTATATCTTTTACATGACACACTATTCTACTTACAGTTGTCTGCGATTTTGGAAGCACTACCGCGGAGAATATCGGTTCCAGCTCTGGTTTTACCAGAACTATTACACCATCGTTTTTATTATATTTGGCATTATTATAAAATGTTTCGTAACCCTTAATATTAAAATTTTCCTTGGAGCATATTTGAAAACTCTCACTTAATACAATTATGTCTGTAAATCCTAAATTAAAATTTTCTAGTAAAAGAATTAAGTTATCAAAGTTTTTCTTTGCACTTCTAATGTTTAGATGTACCAGGTTGAAAATATTAGTTTTTATATCTACTTCACTAAGTAACATATCTCGGTCTACCGTCTTTGTTAATATATTGTCCTCATTTTCCATGTTGTTCAGAATATTGTCATGATCGATAACCACCATTATTCACCATAGTCTATCTTCTTTTTAATATTTTCAAGGAAGTGTTTTGTTGACGGACAGTTAGCATCCATGGCTGTATGTTCTTCGTTGTGTTTTAAATGGTACTTTTCATTCGCTGAGCTACAGTTAATACATTTATGATAACTACTATTACATGTCTTTGTTTCATGTTCACCTGCGCAAACCCCACATACAATCCCATTAGTGCAAGCATTGCTTTTATGGTTATAGCCCTGGCACTTATAACATCTTGTGAATGGGATATCCTCATATATCGCACAACGGTTCCACCCAATGCAGACCACTCCAGAGGTCTTTAATCTCCAGTATGTTTCTGGACTACATTCCATAAAAATGGTAGAGTATTTTTTTTGTTCATTCTTTTTAACGTAAGTGATTGTAAATTCATCTTCTTCTCGTATCCAATCATTTTGTTGTCTAATGCTTTCTTCAATGTTCTCTGGTGTTTGCTCTCCTGTATATCCTATTATTCTTACCCGAGGCTTTTTTTTCTTTGGTATATTGGCATCAATTGTGTTTCCTAATTTTGTTTCAACTGCTTTTTTAAGTGAGCTTATTTCCTCTTTTGTTGCACATTTAACAATTACATTTCCATTTTTTGTACTATTAATATTTTTAACACCTATTTGCAGCTCATTAGGGTTAATTTTTTCTTGGATTAATTGCAAGGTTCTTGTGGAGTCCAACCCTGTTTTTGATTTAATTATCAACGTAGGTAGCTGAGAGGGTTTATTTCCTATTTTATTGTCTTTTTTTGCAATATCACAGTATGTAGCCATCTGATGGTTCTTGTTTTCATTAATTTCTTTTCTTAGTTCATTTACTTCGCACTTAAGTTTTGTAATTTCATTTTTCATTTCATTCATTATATTAATCATTTCAGGTGTTTTTCCCAAAAACTCCTTACACTTAACGCACAGCAGTGCTAAAACTCTCCTCTGCAATGGCATGCATTTTATTTCTGACGAAGATAAGCAGGCACATTTTTTGTGTATTTTTGCCGCACAAAGGTCGCATATATACGTTTGCTCATTGTCCACAATTTTTTCACAGTTTCTACAGTTGTCCTCGTTGCCCACCATGTTTTGGCTTTAATTTCCAAAATGTACTAAAAATAGTACATTTGGCACACCAACAACAACGTCGAAGGTCTGGGTTGTGTATTTATCAGGAATAGAATGTAGTTTTTTACCGAATTTATTTTTTTCCTAATATTTTGATATTATTTTACTGATAAGTCTTTGTTTTTTAAAATTATCTGTAGCACATACAATTATCAGAAAAAAACACTTATTTCACAAGATGCATCACATTTTAACGCATCGAATGATATCCCATACAATATTTAAAACACATTTCAGTCGCGAGAATTGACAAGAAAAACAGGAGCAATACTTAGCGTGTACGTAGATCTATACAGCAATATATATATATATATATATATATATATATATATATATATATATATATATATATATATATATATATATATATATATATATATATATATATATATATATATATATATATATATATATATATATATATATATATATATATAAATATATATAAATACAGGGTGGGGCACGTCAACCGCCACGGAGTTTATAGAAAAGCCCGTGAGAATTTTTAAAAAATTCTTTTGCAGGATGTATGCAGGCGGTAGAGGACCTTCATTTAAAAATATTTGCATTTATACAGGGTGATTAAAAAAAAGTACCATATCAAAGTTATGTTTTTTTAAATGGGACACCCTATATTTCTTATCGATTTAAAATTCTTGAACAAAAATAAAGCCATGTTTCAATAAATGTCCCTATACCTAATACCCACATTTTTTGAAATATTTGTAAATTTCTGATTTTGTAGAGCTTTAGTAAAATTTGTTTTTCATCGTAAATATTTAAACTAGAATTAAATTACCATAGCCAATATTTAGTAAACATACTATTACTACCATATGGTTTACATTCTTATTAAAGTATTATACAGGGTGGTCGAAAAATAATTTTTAATATTATGAACGTTGTTTTGCAAATAACTCTCTTTTTTTAAATGGAACACCCCGTATTTGACTATTTAATATTATGCAGGATTTTATTACCAATTTATTGATATAGGGTTTGCCTATACCTAAAACAGTTACTTTTTTAATTATTTCGAATTTTGTGTAGTGCGTGCTTTTAACACGTAATAACATAGTAATAACTATCGTAACGTCTCTGTGTCAAAGTTTCCTTAGTTAAAAATTATTGTGGTAATACTATACGTGTTAAATGCACGCACTACACAAAATTTGAAATAATTAAAAAAGTAACGGTTTTAGGTATAGGCAAACCCTATATCAATAAATTGGTAATAAATTCTGCATAATAATAAATAGTCAAATACGGGTGTTCAAAAGAGAGTTATTTGCAACACGTTCATAATATTAAATTATTTTCGACCACCCTTAAATATTTTAATAAAAATGTAAAACCATATGTGTAATAGTATGTTTGCTAAATATTGGCTATGGTAATTTATTTCTAGTTTAAATATTTACGATGAAAAAAAAAATTAACTAAAGTTCTACAAAATCAGAAATTTGCAAATATTTCAAAAACGGTGGGTAGGTACCCTGTATAAAAGCAAATATTTTTAAATAAAGGTCCTCTACCGTCTGCATATATCCTGCAAAATAATTTTTCCAAAATATACATATATATATATATATATATATATATATATATATATATATATATATATATATATATATATATATATATAAATATATATCTAAAAGTGGTGGTTATTGTTTCTTATACCAAAGACTAAAAGATGATAATTGAAAATTTAGCTTACTTAGCAACTTGCTAAAATTTTAAAAGTTTTACCGATTTCAGGGTTTCTACAGAAAGCTCTTTAATAACATATCAATATTTTAAGAACAAAACTTTATATGTACATATGTCCTAAAGGTCTTAACTTTTAAGCTACAGTGTGCTAGAATTTAAAAAAATTATGATTACTTTGGTATGGCCCTAGATGGACGTAGTACGCATCTTTTATTTATTAAAAGGCATTTTCTGCCGTACAACATGTTATTTTTACGAGTGGCCTTCGTGTAGGATTTGCACAAAATAACAATAAACTAATATGCGTTTTCTCAAAGTAATTAATATTTTTGCAGTACCCATTCCTGCCTGAGCAAATCTGGTCTCTTGATATTTTCCGTTTGCTGTATGGTTTTCGCATAAAAAATACGTGAGTCCATGAGAAAAAAAGCAGAAACATGCCTGCGAGTATTGGCATGTTTGTTAGCATTCCAAAATGTATATAGATAACTTTAATTTTATAATTTTACCATTTTAAAAATATATAATAAATCATTATATTAAGAAACATAAATGCAAATAATTGCATTTAATTTTTAAACATTTTGCCGCTCAGGAAGAAAAAAAATATGGGATTTTTAAGGTGTTGTTACTTAAACAGTAATTTAATTTTTAATAAATATTTTTTTTACACCAAATATTAATGATTGAACTCGTTTTAGCTAAAAAAAAATTTTTTAGGTATTTTTACGGCTTATTTCACTTTTACTGACACAGGCCCACAAAAAAATAGTGTGTGCTGGGTGTCGGAGTATGACTTTCTAAAGTATTTTTTTCCGCTGAACACCAATCAAAATGGGGTTCAAAGAGCAAATAATCGAATTTTCAGGATGTTTTCAAGGATACTCTGGAAAAAATCTGAAAGTTATTTTTGGATATTTTTCCGCAAATTTTAAGTAATTTGTAATGCAAATGAATAAAATAAATAATTTGTAGTTAAAAAAAAAGACCAAAAATCACATTAATAAAAAAAAATCCTATTTTGGACTGAATTTTTTCGTCAAAATTTAATTTTTGTTTATATCTCCTTTATTATTTATCTTATCAGGAATGTTTATTTAACTTTTTTAGAGACAATTTAAAAATATTTCTTTTTTGTTTTATACATTTTTTTGTATCCCTTAAAGTTTATATAATCGTAGTCCAAACATACCCTAGTAGCAAGTTTCTGCCGGTAAATGTCTTTTGGGGTTTTCTCGATTTTTTGCTGTTTGACCCGCAATTTTAACTTCAGATTCGTGTTCAGCGAAAAAAAATACTCCATAAATATTAGTGGACCTGTGTAATTAGTTAACACAAATAGGATGTTTATTAGTGGGTTAAATTAAATTTACACATAAACAATCACCACAAAAAATCCCTTTTATTATAAAAGTTCCTATATGAATACTTATGCATAGCATACATTTTATAAATATGAGACACTTTTCGTGTAGTGGCAACAGAGCTGTTAAAGTACTCTTAAATAGTACTTCAAGTACAAGTACCAAGTTTTTGATTTTTTAAAAATTACTTCAAGTACAAGTACCAAGTATTCCTTAAAATGGACTTGCATTTTCAAGTAAATTAAAAAAATACTTAAAGTACCACCCAAGTATTTTACTTGAAGTAAATCCAAGTACTTGAAGTAAACCAAAGTACTTGAAGTAAAACAAAGTACTTGAAGTAAATTAAAGTACTTGAAGTAAAACAAAGTACTTGAAGTACACCAAAGTACTTGAAGTAAACCAAAGTACTTAAAGTACTTAAAAGTACTTGAATTAATTAAAAGTACTTCAAGTAAAACAAATTATACTTGAGTAGTATTTTTTGTAAGAAAGTTAGAGGGTTTATTCCTCAAAACGGGGTTTTCCAACAACTCCTAAAAGCTTTAAGGACTGATCGCTACGTCCGTCATTGGAAAGTAGGCCAGTCGGTAAAAACTATAGATAGGAAAACAAGTAGGGTTGCTAAGTGTCTCGTTTTAAGTCGAGATCTTATGCATCCGATGTCCGAAATAATGTAAAATTTCGTATGTAAATTTATGGCAACAGGCCTGCAATGCCGTACTCGGGTGAGCGCTTGGGCTTAAACCATTACAGTAAATATTGGTTTTTCCCAAAATGGGGTTTTTCCCTGTGGTTGCCAACGGGTTGGCGTTGACACCCGTTGGCATCCGAATCATCTGTCAAAGGCGAGTGTTGTCATATGGGTGCCTACAGTAGGTTGGCACCCAAAACCTATTCTTGGGATACCTTCTACTATTAGGTATCTTTCTTTTTTATTTTCACCAGACCAGAGCACTTATAATTTTCACGTTGACACAAGACCGATTTAAAGAACAAAAAGTCTAATTCTCAGTAATAGTTACACTTGTATTGCTGTTGGATCCAATTCAAATGAGCGCTGTAATGCAATACAATAGAAACAGCAGCGGTTGCGCGTTGTTTTAACTTGTTTGTACGATTATCTAAGGCATGTAAATTCGAGTACTTGGTTGATTTTTTACTTCAAGTACATCGTAATACTTCAAGTACTTAAATAAATACTTCAAGTCATTTACTTGGCGAAATCAAGTAAAAATCCAAGTATCTTCATAAAAACTAATCAAGTACAAGTACAAGTACCTCCTAATAAAAAGTACTTGAAGTACAAAAAAGTACTTCAAGTAAAATTTTACTTGAAGTACTTCAAGTTTTGACAGCTCTGAGTGGCAACAATATTGCACCTCGATATGAAATTGCATTCCTCTAAAATTTAATTAGGGCAGAAATCAAATTGAATCAAGGTTAATTTTTGCAAATTTATTTTACGGAGGGGTGACATATCTTTACCTCCGAGAAGCCTTAATTTAAGTCCAGCAGGATATAGGGTATACTCCAATAATCCTACAACGCTATGGCAAAATCTTCGGACAGAAATAAAATACACTTTAAAAGCATGTCTAAGTTTTTCAGAGTTTTCATGTCTGATTGGAAGAGGGTCATAATCACCGAGTAGGTCATCTTAATAATTCACTTTTCAAAAAATTAAATTACATTTAGTTAACTTTACATTGCCAAAAACGAAAAGCTTTTAAATAAAATATATATTTTTATTTTTAACTTTTTAAAGTAAATTCTTTTCTGGCATACCCTGTATTTAGTTACAGAAAAAAATAAAAGATTAAAATTTATTTTTTTAATATATACGGCCTTTTATTTTATTCTAACAATATTGTAAGTAGCAAAATTAGTACCAACTAATAACCCTAACTGACCTAAAAAATAAATACTGGAATTAATAAAATAAAAATACATAACATGTAGATATTTTTAATTCAAATACCGTGGTCACCATATATGAGAGCACTGTGATAATTAACCATTGCCAAGCAATTTAAATTTTACTAGAAAAAAAATATAAAATAGTCTTTTTATAATATTCCTATAATTCTGTCTGACGGGGTATGTAATATAAAAATATATTACGTAAAAAAAAATTTTTGGGATAAAATAAAACAAATTTTAAAAATTAAATTTTCGCTAAAATTTATTGTTAAAGTTACAGAATAGATGTCTTTATATTCAGCATCATAAAGGTTAAATCCATTTAAAATTTTGCGGTAATTTTATAAAATATATTGTAGTAAAATTGGACTAAACCACTTCGTAACCCGAAACGTAACATAAATAAAATCTCGTTTAACGTGCTCTTGAATGTCAGGTAAACCATGTAACAATTTTTGTACTTGGTTTACCTGAAGTTTACGGACTGATTCAGGTATTGAAATTCACAGACTACGTGGGCATACTCATATGGAAAATGTAACTTTTAAATTTTCTTTTAGGTAGATTTACACATTGTTTGGTTTATAGTTAGATTTAAGATATGGTTTTAGCTAATGAAATAAAAAATTTAAAAGGAACCCAAATAATTATATACACTAAACAATGACTTTCGAAAGAAATCTTATGACTTCTTAAAGTCCCTATAAAATAAATATTTTTTTTGATATAGTTTACACACGTATGCTGTTTTCTGATTTTGGAATTTATAATACCCCTTTGTAAGTAATTTTAATTTTTTTTATAAAACTGTAAAATTTAATAATATTACAATTTATATTTTCATAATTCCTTGGGCATAAATGTAAATTACTAGCTTTTTGGCCGTGACTTTGCTCGAATGGACTACATAATTTTGGCTGTTTTGTTATTTTCCGTGTTCGCTGGATATTGCCCTCTCCTCCCACACCGTTGCGCCACCGCGCCTTATTAAAATTGTGTTATTACACGTTTAAAATTTTATTATTAAAAAATATTTTACGCACCTTTTGCGGAGACTTTATTTTAAAATTTCTTAATATTAAATTTCTTTTTAAAATAAAGTCATTGAAAACTGTTGCTATGCAAAAATGAAACCTTATGTTTATAATAGTAATTATTTTTATTTACAAAAAGATATATTAAATTGTAAAGTCTTTATAATAATAGAGGGTGTTCCATATTGCGCTAGGCTATTACACTGCAGCTGCATACCAATTGAATCCAATTGGTGCAGCGCCTAGAACGTACTTTTCGTTACAGCGAAGCGTTACAAATTATAACGGATTTCGGCAATGGTCTTAAATTAAGTGAATTAAGATTTCACCCACATGGTACTACGACAGTTGGTCGCATTAGATTAGAAACTTTTAATGCCATTCCCAATAATGATAAAACAAATAACAAAGAATGACCGCAAAAACTGCCTGTTTTTTTTACAATTCACAAAAAGGTGAGGAAAAGACATACAAATTTGTATTTTATATATCAAATTACTTGTCGCAAAAAATTAGGATATTCATTGTTTTCGTTTTTTTGCAAATTTTCCAAAATCATCCGTAGGGGTTGGAAAGTAGCCAAATCTAAGGAATTGCGAAAATAGCCGTAGTAATAAGAGTTATTCTCACTGCGATTTTTGTTTCGAATGGAAATAAAACCTCTTTATTCCTAAGGAGAAGGTTGTAAACCAACCCCCATAGAATACGTGGGTGTGCAATCATCCCCTAAATATACAAAATCTTATGCAACTTTAAAAATTGCAAAAAAAAACAGATTTTTCAGGACACGTCTAATAAGAAATAAACGTATATGATAATCAACTATCCACAAACCACCCCAATGGGAAAAATTGAATGAAATGCTAGGTTTTTCAAAAAAACGTCTTAACCTCGTATTTTTCTGATCCAAGTATATAAAGCAGGTGTTTCTAGATTTTTCAAGTTCTCTTTTAACCAAAACTACTTCTGCAAGGGGGTGTATTAATTCCCTAAAATGTAGCAAATCATATACAAGCTAAAATTAAAAAAATATATATTTAGATATTTTATTATATCTCAAATATTATATTAACATAAAGTCAACGTTAAGAGTTAGTTTTGATTATAAAACACCCGTAAAATTAAAAGTAAAAACACCCTTATTATGAGGAAAATTAAATAAAATGTTAGGCAAAAAGCGTTCTGGCCTCATATTTTCATCCCAAGTGTATAAAACCGTCCTTATTAGATTTTTCGAGTTTATTTCTGATCAAAGCTACCCGTGCAAAGGGTAAATTCATCCTCTAAAATGTATAAAATCATATAAAACTTTTAAAATTGTAAAAAAATATTTAGATGTTTTGGGAAATCTTAAATATAGTATGGGAAAAAAATCGTTAGGAGTATGTTTGATCAAAATCCACCCCTAAAATGAAGGGTAAAATTATCCTTATTATGAGAACAATAAAATAAAATATTAGCATATGCAAAAAGCGTTTTGGCTTCATATTTTTTATCCCAAGTGAATAAAACAGGCCTTAGATTATTTAAGTTCATTTCAGCATTAAAGCCACCCCTGCAAGGGGGCTAATTTATCCCCTAATTATATAGAATCATATGTAAGTTTAAGGAATCGGAAAAATATGTGTTGCACCCTTAATTTTATGGGTTTGCTTTTGATCAAAACTTACTCTGAACGTTGGATTTATGTTTATATTTTATTTGGGATATCCTAAAACATTTAAATATTTTTTACAATTTTAAGTTGTATCTAATTTTTTACATTTTGGGGGTGCAGGAGTGGTTTTGGTTAATAGTGAACTCGAAAAATCTAGGGACACCAAGTATATAACTTGGATCAAAAAATACGTTGTTAAGATTTGTTTTGAAAAAGCTAGCATTTTATTTAATTTTTCCTACTGATAAGGTTAGTTGCAGCCTTGGAAAAGGGTGGTTGATTATCATATACATTTATTTCTTATTAGACATGTCCCAAAAAATCGGATTTTTTTTAACAATTTTTAAAGTTGCAAATGATTTTATATATTTAAGGGGATGATTGTACCCCCACATAGTCCATGAGGTTTGGTTAACAACCTTCTTAGGAATGGAGATGTATTATTTCAATTTTTTGAGGTCTATTCGAAACAAAAATCGCAGTAAAAATAACTTTTAATACCACTGCTATTTTCGCAATTCTTTAGATTTGGGGACGATCCAACCCCTAAATAGGTAATAAAATACATATTTAAATGTCTTTTCCTCACTTCTATGTAAATTGTGAAAAAACAGGCAGTTTTTAAGTGATGTTTGCCATCACTCTTTTACATAGGCAGCATTTTTTTTAATTTTCTTTGGATCGTACGAAATAAGTGCAATCAGCAAGCAATTTATATAAAAAATAAAATCAACAAGAATTTTAATTATACCCCAAGTCTAAAAATTAATATTAATATGCTAAAGGGTAAACTTAAATGTTCTTATTCAGCTGACTTTAGTACGAACCATTCTTTTAGAAAATTGTAAGGATTTCATATTATTTTACTAAATCCCCATATTAAACATGTTAAAATCAAGTGTAATATCGTACGGGGGCTTATCACCACAATGAAACAAAGGAAAATTTGCAAAAAAAGTATTCTTGGTTTTCGATTCAGAATTAAAAAATTTATTTGGGCCTTCATTGCCCCTTGACTTACCAATCACCCATATATATATATATATATATATATATATATATATATATATATATATATATATATATATATATATATATATATATATATATATATATAATATATATATATATATATATATATATATATATATATATATATATATATATATATATATATATATATATATATATATATATATATATATATATATATATATATATATATATATATATATATATATATATATATATATATATATGTTATATTTTTTACAATTTAAAATTTAACATCATTATATCTGATATAAACATACTAGATTTCTTTTGACTCACCCATGAGAGAATAATCCATTTACAATAAAAACATATATGTGTCACAACAATTTAAAATGTACATGTTAACATTAAAACACACAATTAATAGATACTTATACGGTTAAAATATTACTATTAAGATTTGGCTCAGTTATTAAGATGTTGATATGTTTTTTTATGTTTGTGGTTTTAATTTATGTTGATTATAAACAATATTATTTATAATCAACATATAATAAATATAAAAGAATATATTATAAATGGCTCGAGTCACGGATGGTAGAATATACATTTGTATTTTTCCGGTTTACAATCCGTTTGTCAGTAGATAAACTTTCACGACGTTTCTCCAACATCTCGGGTGGCATTATCAAGTAATGCTTCCTGGGTGGCTGCTCGACTTAAGATGTCCTTTTATACGGCTGCGCAGTTCATTGGTTTTCATGCTTCGTTGGGTTTGTTGACTTGTTGCCGGGTGTGGTTGGTTTGTTGTCTTTGGCCTGTTTTTGTTTTTGAATAAAGTTTTCCATAAGGTTGGGATGTTTTGTGCATCGTCTGTCTTGTTTAGGTTGTTTGTGTTTTCTATGTCGCGTGCTTCTCTAATAAGTCGTGTTCTATGGTGTTTTATTGCTGCAATTTGTTTTGTTCCTTGAAAGTTATTGGTGTGTCCAGTTTCTTGGTGGTGTTGGAATAATGCTGATGTTGTTTGTTTGTTCTTTACGCTATTCTTGTGTTCTTGGACTCTGGTGGTGATTCTTCTGTTTGTCTGCGCGATATATTTCTTGTCGCAGTCTCTGCAGGGTATGCTGTACACTCCTTGGTTTTCTAAGGGTATCTTGTCTTTTGGGTTGCCTAGTATGTTGTGGATTGTTGCTTGGAGATTGTAGGTTGTACATATGTCATGTTTTCTCAAAATCCATCCAATCACGTCTGTTACGCCTTTAATGTGGCGTAAAGTTGTGTTTGGTTTAGAAATGTCTGACTTGTCCTTTGCTGGTGTATTTGTATTCTGATTTAAAGCTTTTTTAATGTTGTGTTCTTTTTAGTTGCTTTGTTTTAGAGCTGTGGTAATTTTGTTTAGTTCTTCTTGTCGGTTTCTGGGATTGGTTAGACGTATAGATCTGGTGATGAGGGTATTGGCGACTGACTGTAGCTGTGATGGATGATGGTGGGAATCTGCATTCAAATATCTGTTTGTGTGTGTGGGTTTTCTGTAAACTGTGTAATCAATTGTAAGATCTTCTTTTCTGGTTATAAGAAGGTCGAGGAATGGTAAACTCCTGTTTACCTTGACTTCTAGAGTGAACTGGATGCGAGGGTGGATGTTATTTAGTTCTTCTAGAAAGTGGTCGAGAGTTGTTCTTCCATGTGGCCAAATGACGTATGGAACGGGATCCGAAGCTAAGACAAACACAAAGCTTAATTCAAGCTGTTAGCATACCGTGCCGATCAGTTAATGACATGTGCCTTAAACAGGTGTCTCCAACGGTGCCACTAAAGTACAGGGCGACCTCTCGGAATATCTAGCCTTACTGCGGTAAAGCGGGGCTCTGCCGTGGTGGACTATTATTACCCAAATTCCAAAGCGAAAGCGGACAGAACCGCTTTCATAGGAAAATAGGAACAAAGGTGCGCTGACCGAAACGGAAAAATGCGTTTTGAGGGGTGCCACCCAAGGTCATAACCAGACAAAGGTGCGCCGGCCGAAACGGGGAATCCGTTTCGAAAGTTGCCCCTGAAGTTACAGGCGCCTGTTTCACAGGGAAGGGCTAATCTATCCCGAAAAAACAGGTGCTTAGGAAGAGATCCCTGAATCCAAATAGAAGGAGGACAGAACCGCTTTTATAGGTAAAAGGGTTTTCTGGATTAAAACAGGAAGCGGATAGAACCGCTTTTATAAGGAAAGGCCGGAGATATGGCTTCAGAAGAAACATCTGGTTCCTGTAACAAGGACCTGGTAGCTACCCACGTCACTATATCAGGAGAGGAGGGCATGACGGATCTAATCGTCTGCTCGCCATACTTTCCAAGAGACAGGACACCAGAACACATATTGTGATCGTGTCCGGTAGCGGCACGAGTAAGGGGAGATGTAAGAACTCCTATTGGGAGAAATATGAAATGAGCCACAATAGACGGAGCGGTCCTGGTGGACGGCGTAAAAAGTCCACTCACTTTAAACCTAACCTAACCTAACCTAAAATCGTTTATTAAAAATAGCAAAATGCTTATGTAAATTGTATAAGACAGGTTTATATAAAACTTTCTTCACTGAGTCCTTCTCATTTTTAAATTCTCGTTTTTACAAATATTACCGTTAAAAACCCAGTCCATTATAAAATACAATTTTAAATAGGAACAGCTCTAAGTTATTGTAAATGTAATAAAATTTTAAACCCACTAAAATCTAAAATGTTGCAATAAATTAACTTTAACCCTTGCCTAACTTCTCAAATTTAACAACAAACCAAACATTGTAATTTTAGGGTGTAGTTAATCTTCACGGCATGAAAATTTAGAACTTTAATTTTCCGAATAATATGAGAATACTATCAAAGTCGGTGAATTTCAATGTCTAAGTCAGTCAGGTACCTATTAACTTTCCAATATAGAAGTTGTAATATGGTTTACCCGACATCCTAGAGAACGTTAAAAGTGATTCTATTTATGTTAAATCTTAGAGCTATTCCGTAGTTTATCTCAATTTTACGTGAGCAAATAAAACATGCATAGTTTATAAAATTACTGTCAGGTTTTGAATGAATTGTACTTTTATAGTTCGAAATAAAATCAACTTTTGTAATAGTTTTCAAATAATATTTTAAACTATTGTTTTACCAAGGTTTCTTTGCCCATCTTGTAGTTTATAATTAATTTACTGTTAAGTTTATACAAGGGTGATAAGGCGCAAAGATACTGATTATTTTAAATAATATAAAACTATAAAAAATAATAAATATAAAAAATATAATATGCTCCAAAGCATTGCATACATCATTTTATTCAAAGCAAAAATAAAAAAAAGATGCTATTAGCCGTTACTATGTGGTAATTAATCATCATGAAGAACACTGATAAATAAAAGTACTATGTTTCATACCACTAATATATATATATATATATATATATATATATATATATATATATATATATATATATATATATATATATATATATATATATAATATATAATATATATATATATATATATATATATAATATATATATATATATATATATATATATATATATTTTATATATATATATATATATATATATATATTATATATATATATATATATATATATATATATATATATATATATATATATATTTTTTTTTTTCGTGGTAAAAAACATAGTAGTTTTATTTATCAGTGTTCTACAAAAATAAAAACATGTAGAAATATATATTTGTAAAGAATGATATTTCCTATAAAGATTCTATCAGTCAAGATTAGTTTTTACTTGTCTTTTTTTACCATGTTAATGCCTTATTATTAATTCTATTTTTTGAAAAATGCTTTTTTGCAAACCGCTAAAGATTATTAGTGTTATATTTAATATTTTTTATGATATTTTAACCTGAATTGATTTTACAATCTATAAATCTGGATCCAAATTTGGTTCACTTCTCAATCTCCCTTAAACGTGCTTGGCAAATAATATTGGAAATATATTTTTATTAAAAAATTATCGGGATCATCAGCTTTAATGTGATTAAAAGCTAAAAAATAGTTTGCATTTTACGTTCGAAACGGACAAACACAATATTTGTTTTGCAATACTAGAGATGTTTTAAGATTTCAATACTGTGTCGGTCTCTTCTAATGAACTTATCGTATGCAAAAAGTGACATACTGTTTGCGTTGAGGTATGAAGCAAGCAAGCAAGCAAGCAAGTTTGTTACACTAGGGTTTAGTTTCATAAACAAAAAGAAAATAATCTATTAAAATCCACCTAAAAAAGTTGTCTACATGCATTCCTAATAAACTGTGTTAAACCTATTAAAAAAAATAAAAATCTACTAAATGTGGCAACCATGGGTCTAGGCGCCCTGTTTCCTGTCATCACGAGCAATAAACAGACGCTTTGGTCTGACGTCAGATTTAAAGAGCCAAATATAAACCTCAAATGGTAATTATACCAAGAAAAAATATTTAACAGGCGGTTTTGATTTAAATTAAATTTTATGCAAGGGGCCTATTGCCCGGCTAAAAAAAGAAGCGATTTATATAAGCCAAATAAAAAAAAAAAACAAGATAAGGAGGAGGTATCGGGCTGACAGATTTTTAACAGATGCTTCAGGCTACCAGCTTTTAATGCTGAAGGTGAGTTGTTTTACTGAATAATTAATAAGTAGTATCACTAATATGAAAATAAATATAAAATAAAAATTGCTTAGTAAGCGATCCGTTATAATTTTTGCCTTATCCTTTTTCCACGGCAATTCTTAAAAAAAATGTTAAATTATAAAACTTCCTGCGTATGTCATAAATTTTATATGGGTAAATTATTCAACCATAAACATGTAAAGAACATTAGGGCAATATGTTACTACCAAAAAGTTAGTTAAGTCAAAAATTTAATAATAGTTGTAAAATAATTTGGATTACACCGAAATGGTCTCACTTACTATAATAATTTAAAGAGAAAAATTATTGCCATTAAAAAAAAGTACGTCGGGTAATTTAAAATTGTGAAATAAATAAAATTAACAGACAAATTCTTTCACAATTGAACAATTTCTGATAGGTTTATTATAATTTTCACCATTAAAGGCAACGTAATTTAAATTTAAACTAGTAAGTAACGTCTAAGCGGGAATTTTGTATGGACAGATATTTACAGGTTCCCTTTTTTAAAATACAATCTTTTTTTATGAAAATTATTTTATTCTGATACATTTATAGTAATACAATTAAAAAAAAACATTGGCAAAAGTAAACCAATCGTCTACAAGTAACGAGAGTAAATATACGTGTAAAAAATATTTTCATTCGCACGATAAACAGGTTAACGGTGGGTGCCAAATTCAATTTCTGATTCGTTTGAAGCACGTAAAAGCTAACGCAAACATACGTGTACTAAAATTGATGAAATTAGAAGTAGCATGTGGTATTGGGTGACGTTTGTTCAAAAAACATTAAATTTATTTGATTTTGAAACCAGAAAAGCAACTTAAGTATTGACACAAAAAATATATATTTTTTAGCTTTTCTTTTATCTAAAAAGGTTAGTCCTTACATCAGTGTTACTAAAAAATAAAGCTTTTAAATTCTATTCTGCAGTATTATTTTGTTATGGTTTAAGTTTCAGGGTTGTTAGTTTTTGTAAATAATTACGTGTAAATGTTGTAAAAAGTTAATGCAGTAACCATTTTTATTTTAAAGTTTAAAAAACAAATGGCAAATGAGATTTATTGTAATATAAGTACAGGCTGACTTCAAATAAAAGAGTTTTAAAAACAGTTGTTTAAAAAATTTAGGTGATACCTAGGTTTATATTCTTTATATATTTTTACAGCAGGACAAAAACATCTATTATATTTTAACTATGTTACGAAAATATAAATATACAAGGTGTTTAAAAAAACGCGACAGTATAAGAGAGGATGATTTCGCAGGTCATTTTATAAAAAAAAGTTTCTGTGAATATGGTTTCGGAAATGTATTGTTTTCAAGATACAGGGTGTTAAATTTTTTATTAATTAACGGTTTTAAAAAAATAATTAAAATATTTTTTGACCGATTTGGTTTGTAGGAATAAGGGGTCTTAACTAGATTAAAATGAAGTCTATTGGCGTCAGAAGAAGGCACTTTAATCAAATCTATTGACAAAAAAGTTACGCCAGTGACTTTATTTAAATTTTAATATCTTCCTGAGATAAAGCAATTAAAATTAAATTTTTTTCTGTTTCTTGAATTTTCATCGTATCTGGTTTCGTTTATCGGATAAAAATTAAAATCAAAAGATTGGGTCCTTGCATCAGAACCGGAGGTAAAAAAATAGTGATACTGTTGTTAAATATTTGTTGTCGGCCTGTAGTTTTGTTTGGTAGTTTTAGTAAATATGTCGAAATATGAGTGAATACTTTCGTTTATTAAATGAACATGCAATAAAATGGTTTTTATTTTTTATATCGTAAAAGAAGCAAGTAATGACGAAAATGCAAGAAACAAAAAGTTAAATTTTTAGTTGGTTAATATCAAAGAGGTATCAAAATTTAATTAAATAACGAGTTTTAATTTGAACTAATAAAAGAGCGACGTGTAAAAAAAAGCTTTCTTGCAAGAGTAAGGTTACAGTGTGAACGGAACTTCTATCAATGGAATTAGGACTGCTAAGAGTTCAGAGAAATACTTTTTAGCTCAAAAAAAAACTTTTTAAAGCTAGGATAAAAGTAAAAGTAACAAAATGAATATATATTTTTGTTTAAAAAATATATATTAACTTATGGTATTGGATTGCCCTACTTGTGAACTGGAGTCCTCTACTGAATAAATACTCTAAAGTTAAAAACCATTTAGTGAGTAACTAAAAGATGTAAAAATAGTGCCTGTAAGCTTTTCAAAAGTATAACACTGTAGCCAAATGCATCTTCGCTTTTTTTGTCTTCAAATTATCTATGGCATCTTTAACCTGAATAAAAGAAAACTCTTTTAAAACAGCCTGTATAAAATTTTGCAAACGAAGATATAAATTAGGTCTAACTTTTTCCTTTCCTAGGTTTTTTGGGCTTTTTAGTAAAGAACAAATTACACTCATCGGCATTTATATGGTGAGATGTTGTCTTACTTTTTTACTATCCCTTTATACTCATTTGCTATTATCCATACAGCCTTTACTTTATTTTTTACTCATTGCTAAATTTGGAATGTCCTTTTATTTTTGCATTTTTTACTACCCTTTTGCAACCCTGTCTGAAATAAGTTCTAATTAAAGCTATATTTGGTGATCTACAAATGTTATAAAAATTCTTCAGTAGTCCCTATTTTGCCTAACGCCTGATTATACCTTATTAAATTTTTTTCGTTCCCAATTTTTTTACAGGAAAACATTTCAGTTAAATATATCACAGAGTATATTTACAGATCGTTCTTGATCTCCTTGATTCTTACAAAAAATCAATCGGGGTAGCTCAAATATTAATTTTTTAAAAAATTTATATTGTATTGTAAAACGCACTTTTAGATACTTGGTTTTAGTTCCGAAAATAAACTTTTACAGTATTGAGTCCGGTAAAACTTTTTTAGGATTTATTATTCATCTAACTACATAAAAAAATAATATGTTGCTATTTATAAATATTAAAATAATTGTTAATGATATATATAATTTGTATTAACATGAATTTTCATTTCGGTTTTTTTTCCACCATTTTCCTCCATTTCGTCAATTTTACTAAACATGATTGTAAAATAACACTAATTTTCACCTGACTTTACTTTTCACCTGGCCATAATTAAAAACAATCTTTTCTTCAAAGTTAAAATTTTATTTTTCACTTGTAATATCTTAACTTTATTTTTGTTCGACGCTACCTTGCTGACTTGAACTTGTTCCAGTTATGTAATACAAGTGAAAGAAGATCTGCTGTTGATCTTTTGTAAAGAATTTCGTACAGTCTGCCTTGTATAATTTTGTACTTTTCTAAATATGTTGAAAATTGGGAAAATAACATTTATTGGTCTGTATATCACCCGGCACAGAGTTTAAAGAAAAAAATGCGTTTGTCTGTTTGACCTTAGATATATATCGGATATTTTTTAAAAGAGTGAATTAACTGTTGAAAAAAGCAAATTATTAGGAGTATTGAGGAAAGTTTAATAGCAAAATGTTTAGCTTTGCTAAATATTTTGCTATTAAACTTTTGCTCGAATTTTCTTTTAAAGATAAAAACGGATAGTTCTTTCAAGGTTAGGGATGGAAAAGAAGTAGTACAAAAGTTTTGACTGATTTTTAGCAAAGGACCGTAAATATAATCTGCCATTTAAGTAAAATAGGAATTTATTTTTAATTTAATTGTTAAAACAATTTTTGGCGTCTGAAATTATTTGAATTGCTTTCATGCTTTAATGCTTTCTTGTCGATTTGCATTAGTGGAATAAAAAAAAAATTGTAAGCTTGTTTTTTAGAAGTCTAGCTTTATAACAGAATTAAAATTACCACCCCTTTTTTAATTCTTCATAATAGAAGGTAAAGAAATCTCCGAGACCATTTGAGTTAGCTGAGTTGTAGTGTCAGATCATGTTTTTTCGTGATCTGAGAGGCAAAGAATAGCAATGACTAATATTTAGTAAAGTAAGAAAAATATCTAGTAGATTTGAGTTATTATTGAGATCTCTAGGGAAGAAGATGATACAATAAGTTCCATGATATGATTGCTCTGGTTTGAGGGTCAGTCTAATAGTTTCTAATCAATCAATAATACGGACATTAGAATAAGCAAGAACGTTAAAAAATAATATATCTAACAGTTGTTAAAAGAAAATCAAACAATTAATAATATCGAGGCTAGAACCTCTAGCAGCAAAATCGGGATCGGTTGCGCCGCCATAGGAACAAAGGAATGACAGAACTATATACTCTGGAAAAAGAAGGTTTGTTTTAAATTTTATTTTAAATAAATTTAAGTTCAGAAAAAATTGACCTTAAGGATTTTTCTTTTACAGGACTCTAACCTCCTAAAAAGTATTTGTTAGGTCATGTCTATGGAAACCTCGTCCTTGTTTTACATGGTAAATGCGCCCTAGGCACAGTTATCGTTAACTTTGGGACACTATGGTGGGTAAATATCTTACAATAAAAACTAATATTTAAGGGCTTAAATATTTTTGAAAAAAAAAAATGTAATAAACAATAAAATTTTTACTAAATAAATACTCCTTAAAATTTACCTATATTTAATAAGAATTAAATTAAATTATATAGGTATGACGTCAGAAAACACTGATTAAAAGAAAATTTGCAGTCGTAAAGAAGAGAGCCGTAAAAGTTTTTCCACTGAAATTTACGGTTTTAATTTTTTAATTTTAAGTGCAGAGAAATGAGTAATAAATTTCTTTTTAAGGCAGTTAAAGCAAATATATTAGGTGTAATATTGGTCGGAAATGCAACGTGTAAGTGTTAACATAAAATATTTCAATTCAATTAGGTGAGCAAAGGCTACGTTAAATGCAATTATTATAAAGTTAAATCTTCTAAATATTGTGAAATGTTAGTTAATGCCATAATTTTTTTTAAATAAACCTTTCGCTTAAAAATGGGGCCCTTATGGCAACAAAACACAGCGTTTTTAAAATAAGTATTAAACCTGTTTTTAATTATTTATTAGAGCTCACGAACTCTTGCAGCAAGTCTAAGTTTTAAGCAAAAAATCAAGAATTTAGCAAATTGAGTAGAGTCCAGACTATTAAACTTAGATTATTGATTTTTTCTTTACAATATTTAAAGATTTTTTACTCTTTTTTTAAATAAAAACCGGATCATTTGGGCGTCCCCAGCAATTGCTTAAAGTTCTTTAAAAAGTTTATTATAAACAAAATGACTATTTCGACGAATTTTTGATAAAAACAACCTACGTAAAAATATAAAACGCATATTTTAATATATGAAATTCGTCAATCGGTCAATTGGTTGTGGTTAGTTGTGGTTACCAGATGGCCAAAGTTGACCGGCGTTTACGGCGAATTTATAAATAATTATGATTTCAAAGCAAAAAATGTGTCTTTTCTTATTTCTCTACATAAAAATGGTTTAATCCTTGGGGTCATTTCTTCATAAGTTTAAACAATTACTGTTGGCGCCCAAATGATCCAATTTTCATAAAAAAACGTTTAACAGCTTCAGATCTCTAGTATGTGTAAAAAATTTAAATATCTAGGTTTAATATTTTGGACCCAATTTGCAAAATTGTCTTTTTTCTTATAGTCAAGGAAACGTAGCACAAAAATAGGCCTTGCGAGGGATTTTTGTGCAGTAAGGTGGATTTTAATGCGGTTTTTTGCATTCGATTCGTATTAACGTCTGGAAACTTTATAACCAAATTTAATTAGTGGGAAATGAAAAACTGCATTTGTGCATAAAAAATGCATTTTAAGGTTTGCAATTATAAAAACTTATAACTAGGTAAATAATAATAGAAATGAGCCCAAATTTATTTCTCAGGGGTTTTCGAGGTCGCTAAACACGAATATGATATTGACAAGAACCTGCGGAGTACTTGGTGCTCGCTAAGGATAATGTGAACATCGTCTTCTGGAGTTTTATTAAAAATTCTCCTAATATCAGCCCAATTTCTTTACTCGGGGGGTTTATGTGGTCGATGAACACGAATATGACATTGACAACGGCCTGCGAGCACCTAGTGTACGCTAAGAACGGTATAAACGTCGTCTTCTGGAGTTTCAGGACAATTCCTCCTAATATCAGCCCAATTTTGTTACTCGGGGAGGTTTTCGAGGTCGCTGAACACGAATATAATATTGACAAGGGTCTGCGGAGTACGTGTATTGTATTTTTTATACTAAAATAGTATTAAAAGACAATTTTATGAATAAATACCATAGGCAGGAATTATAAGTGTAAATTTTTAACAAATTGTCACAAATTTCCATTGACACCAACCTATCCGGATCATGATCTGGTACCGGGTACTAGAATACGACGTTTACACGATCTTTAGCGCGCACCAAGTACTCCACAGGCCCTTGTCAATGTCATATTTTTATTTAGAGACCACAAAAACCCAGCGAGTAACAAAATTGGGCTGACATTAGGTCGTAAAACTCCAGGAGACGACGTTTACATCATCCATAGCGCGCACCGGATACCCTGCAGGCCCTTGTCAATTTCATATTTGTGTTTAGCGACTACAAAAACTCCCCCAAGTAACAAAATTTGGCTGATATTAGGACGAACTGTCGTTAAAGTCCAGAAGACGACGTTTACACCACCGGGTACTCTGCAGGCCCTTGTCAATGTCATATTCGTGTTCAGTATCCTCGAAAACTTCCCGAGTAAAAAAATTGGGATAATATTAGAAGGAATTGTCGTACAACTCCAGAAGACGTTTACACCATTCTTAGCGCGCACCAGGTACTCCGCAGACCCTTGTCATTGTCATACTCGTATTCAGCGACCTCAAAAACCTTCGAGTAACAAAATTGGGCTGATATTAGGGGGATTTGTCGTAAAACTGAAGAAGACGACGTTTATACCATCCTTAGCGCGCACCAGTTACTTTGTAGGCCCTTGCCAATATCATATTCGTGTTCGGCGACCTCGAAAACCCACGAGTAACAAAATTGGGTATATTTTTATCATAATTTACCTTGTTATACATTTTTTAGATTTGCAAACTTAAAAATGCATTTTAAAAATGCATTTTTTTAATGCACAAATGCAGTTTTTCATTTCCCATTAATTTAATTTTTTTACAAAGTTCGTAGACGTTGTATACGAATTGAATGCAAAAAAACCCATTTAAATCCACCTTACTGCACAAAAAATCCCTCGTGCATTACTTTGTTTCCTCGACTATTAAACGAAATTGGATTGCAAAATTATTTTAAAAAACTATCAAATGGATTTTCACGAAATTTGGCTTGATGTTTGTGGGGGTCAAATTTGGAGGTTAACAGAGAAATCTAAGGGTCTAAAAAATCCGCGCAAAAAACAACTTTTTTTTACTTGTTTTGCGATTTCTAACTAATTTCGTCTTGGAGGAAATTAGGTAACGAGACCTTGTTCTCCATACAATTACATACAAAGGTATGAGCAATTAAACTAAAAAAATCATTTTGTTTTTTTAACAAATGTTTTGGACCCTTTTAAAGAAGGCATATCTTGTTTTTTTGATATATACATCTTTCTGAGGGGTTTTTAGCAAAAACATGCCTGCCACTTCGTACATTCAACAACTCCTATTTTACGTTGTGTGTTGTTGTGTTTAAATGTGGTAGACAATGATTCAGTGGTGACACTAAAAGAATTTCGGACTTCCGTTGTTTTTCTTTTAAATATTTACACATGTTTTGGACAATTCTATCTCTGTCCGTTTTCAAGTGCAAACTAATTTTTTTTAAAAGCTGCTGATCTTATATACTGTGGTAGAGCATTTAGCCTCCATGGTGTTGGGTGCGGTCAAGACGAAGGTTGTTTCCTTAGGATGCCAGCATTGGTGCGCTTTAAGAATGTTTTCCAAATAGTGGGTATTTCCATACTCGTTTTGCTGAACATATTATACGAGTAATTGTTTTTAATTAAGACAACTTCCTTAAAATTGCGGTTTTTTCAAGAAAGTTCCTTGGAAACAACCCCTGCTTCCAACCACTTGATGCCATGTTATTTGGACCAAACATGGTCAGCGATCCCTAATTTTGATGTTTGACCCTGTGTGTTGTTTATATTCTGCTATTCTTACATTAAAAGGACGTTTTGTTTGTCTAATGTACCACCCGACCCGCCAAATTCGCATGGTACCTGGTAGATACACTCTTTCTGCTATTTAGCTGAATTATGTTTTGTTTATGTTAGGATGCCCCTTAGAGTTGATCCAGACTTAAAAACTGTCTAAATTCCATACTGCTTAACTATCCGTCTAATCGTTTTAGACGTTCCTTAAATATGGAATTGTTAAGAGAGAGAATATATCTTCTTCGGGTGGTCGTACTAAATGCAGAAATGTTAATTAATCCGTGTTCCTACTGACTAGAACGTCCAGAAATGATAGACTTCCGTTTTTCTCTTTTTCGATAGTAAATTTATTGTAGTTATTAATTAAATTGAATGAAGGAGTCTAACTGTCTATAGGTTTTATTCCAAATTATGAAGACATGGTCAAAATATCGAATCCAGATTTTGCCCATTCCATGTATTTGTTCGCTATCATCGGAGTGATTGGAGATCCCATCGATAAGCCATCGTCTTGGGCATAACACTGATTTTTAATCTGAAGGTAAGAATTATGCAGACAGCACCTCTAAGGCTTCATTACACCCTTTAGGGGTAACGAAGTTCTTTCTAAAAATATCGTGTGATCTGTTAATATAGCCTTAACGATTTCTAACGATTCCTTTAGAGGCACGTTTTTAAATTGTTTAAGTATATCTACGAAGTGCGTAGATGAAGAAGATGTTTTGCCAGTTAGTGGTTGGACAATTTAAAAAAGGATCTGCTTAAATTGCTAGTTGCCGAATCTTTAAACTTGTGATGGGTCTGAGTGGTACATAATCTTTATAAATTTTCGGTAATCCATATATAGTCTTTGGTAGATATTTTCTTTAATTATATTAGTATGATCACTTGATAATTCTGTATTTACTTTCAGCAAGTGTTTGTTTGATCTTCTTGACATAGTCTTGTTGACTCACTACCACACCTATTGCCCTTATTTGCTGGAAGAATCTTTATGTTTTTGTCATTTTGTAAAACCCTAATGGTTTTATGTTCCTCCTCTGTGGTGTTAGTTGTTCTTGTTTCCAGGTTTTCCAGCACTGTTTTCACCTTTCAACGTACTTCATCTGCGGACGCGCCATACACTTAGCTTATTATGTCCAGTGTCCGTGACAAGGGCAAACTTTAGCCCTTAGTCAAAAGGGTTTGCTCGGAGCCGGGAGATTCCTGGATGATAAATTAATAACTGCCCTTTTTGTTCCTTTGCTGTTGTTTTCTCGATTTTGCCGATTTTTAAATTTGATGATCTTTCTTTTATGTTTTTGTAAAGGTCATTTCTAACCTTGGAACAAAGTCTATCGATTTTTTATAATAAGTAAGTGGTCTTGTTTCAAAGTTAATTCTTTTATTTCTTTAAACCTTTGCCAGATGTCATTGAGTAGTATGGATTTTTTTATCTATGGTAACTTATTTGGCATCTGATAAGTGCTCGACTTGCTTTTTCCAACATGCGCCGCGCTCTATCTTCTTGCATGGGTGACTTGATATAAAAAAACCTGTGGGGATGATGTATTTGTCCCTTGACGTACACAGAAAAAAATTGGCAAAGGAGGAGCCGCACATTACGGTTGGTCTCCTTCCTTAATCATTCCTTTAATTAATCACTGCATTAAATTTATTATAGAAAAAGAGAAGAACGGATGTCTACCTTTTCTGGACTTTCTAGTGAGTAGGAAAAATGGAATAATTAACACTTTTGTGTATAACAAACCAACAAACACGGAAAAGTACCTTAATTTTCAGTCAAACCATTCTAAAGCAAGCAAACTAGAAATAACACCGACACACAAAAAAAAAGATGTTTGTACATTTGACCGGACTCACCTACGGACATGTATTTCGACCACCTTAATCCGAAAATATTTACTCAAATCCGGTGGGTGACCGGGCAAAACGGACTTCAAATTCGGATTCAGCGGGTCGAATAACATGTCCGTAGGTGGGTCCGGTCAAATGTACAAACAACTTTTTTTTTGTGCGCCGGTGTAATAATAACATTATGTATATATTTTTTTTGCACTAACTAATTTACTTCAAAAATAATTTTTGTTTCATTTACACCATATTGCACTATAGATAGTAGATACTCCTAATATTTATTAAATAGTTTTAAATAAACTAAAAACTGCAGGAAGTATATGATTCTTTCACAGAGAAATATTTTTTCCTGTTTATTATTGCAAATAATACAATTAATATACGCTTTAAAGTAATTTTTATTAAAAAGTATTATGTTTTGCAACCTAATACTAACTGGTACCGTCTTGGTTAAAGTGGAAGATTTCCATTTATTTGGGGGGTTTGTAATTTTAAAGCAACTTACCTTAGTAGTCGTACCTACCGCAACTATGCTCAAACAAAGTCTGATTTTGTTTTATTATGTTATTTAATCTTAGGGAGATGTTAAACTAAAATCCTAGTAAGCAATAAAACATAATTTTATTTTTATTTTTTTATTCTGATAGATCACAATGTCAACTTTGGTATATTTAAATTAAATAGTACTTTACACGTGGTTTTTCCAGAACAATACAAAAATGTATACACTTTTTGTATATACAGGAGACTAAGGTGTTTTATACATTTTTGTGTTATGTATTTTTTATTTTACTTTCATTTGTGTATATGTATATCATATTTACAAATGTTGGTTATTATATACAGCTTTTTATTTTATAATTTTTTTTCTTATGTCTAAAAAAGTTAAATTAAGACCTTAATTTACTTAAAGGTAAAAAGATATTTTTACTGATCAGATTTATTTGAGCTATATCAGTACATAAAACCGTAACCTAATAAATAATATACTACCTATCAGTTTTTATAAATCTACCTCTCGCTATCTTTTTTTAATAACCTTTTAAAAGTTTACAATTTTATTGTCAAAGTAACCCTTATAAAAAATAATAGAAATAATATATTGCCTATAAGATAACTAAAATTTAATGGGCGGTTAAACTTCTAATGGTTGATAATATTTTTTATATATAGAATAAGTATATATATATATATATATATATATATATATATATATATATATTATATATATATATATATATATTAATATATATATATATTTATATATTATATATATATATAAATATAATATATATATATATATATATATATATATAATATATATATATATATATATAATATATATATGTATATATATAAATATATATATATAATATATATATATATATATATATATATATATATATATATATATATATATATATATATATATATATATATATATATATATATATATATATATATATATATTTAATTATTATTATTAACCAGTTTAATTAATTCTTTTAGAAATGTTAATATTTATACTTTTTTATTAAATCAACCATTGACATAGTTAATTGCACTGGTTTACCTAATAAATAATGCGAGTACTTAGCTAATTAACTTAAATGTCATAACTACTAAAGTAAAACTTTAAAATGGTTACATTTGATGGTAAAATTCACCTATAGTAAATACAAATAAATGGTCATTAGGTGGTATGAGGTTTATAATAAGAATAAATATTTATTATGTCTAATCCTCGTTTTTCTTACCACTTGTAATAGTAGATCCTAAATCTGTTTACACAAAAAAATCCTGAATTGGATAAATATCCCATTAGGTCCATCATTTGATATAGTATTTACATACTGCAAAAGGTAAATTTACTTATTTTAAATTTACTGGTTACAAAAAATGTCTATTTTTATTCATTATAACGCATATTTTTTTATAAAATTAAATATAATATAGGGTAAGTACCATATACATTATAAAGAAACAAGCTTTTTTTAAGTAAAGCTGTTTTATGTACATTAGTATATTTTTAGGATTTATAAAAGAAATCTAAGAATATCTGATACTGCATACCCTTAATCTAAACTTATTTGTTTTTGTCTCTATTCCTTTATTGGAAATAACATTTAACAAAATTGATAATTTTAATTAAAACCTAAAACTTATAGTTTCAGAAAATATTTGGGTAATAACATTTGTAATAATAATTTTGGTAATAACATTCGTAAAAAATGTATTTAAACTGTACTGCAAAAATAAAGTATTTTTTTTTGTATTTATTTGGAAAAACAAATAATTGGTAACATACGTTTTTCTAGAAAAAGGAAAATGCATAATATATGTAATTAAAGATATGTACTTAAATAAGCATAAAGTTTTTAAATGGAAAGAAAAAAATTAAAAAAAATATTACATAAAAACTTATTACTAATTTTTTCTGCAAAGAAAAAGTACGATTGAGTTTACTGGCCTTGCCCTCAAAGAGAACGATTGACGTTCTTAAATATTTAAATTGCTACTGAATCTAACACTCGCAAGTTAGGTAACGTAATTTAGAATTTTCTATTTTAGCCTCTAATTTCCAACCTAAAAGATTAAGATCGGATATGGTTTCTGTAAAACTTAAAGTTTAAGTTTTAACGCTTTTACTTAGACCAGTACCACAAGTAGTCTAAGTTTGGGTAAAAAATAAAACAGTAATGCGACAGTTATTTTGGTCTAACCAAAAGCTCAGATTGTATAGCTAATTAAATTAACAAAAATGTCACACTTTGAAAAGTAGTTAACCCTACATTATTCGCGCGGTCTACCATTGTAGACCACGATTATTTGAACTGCGCTAGTTTTAAGGAGGGTAAATAATGCATCCACGCCGCTTAGTAGCTGTTGCTTACACTCAAATCTATTAGTTCAGTATGCCGCGGACAGTGTCGAGGTCAGTCTCTAATTACTACGCACGTCTGAATACGAATGGTCTACGATTGTAGACCGCGCGACTAACAGTGTGACATTATTTTTATACGCAGTTGGTTGCAATTGTTTTTGTTTAGCAAAATTGATTGTAAAGGTAAGTTGTATTTTTTTTTAATTTATTTTATAGAAATATATTTTATTTATCAAAAATATATTCTTGTTTGTATTTATATTGTATAACTCTTTATTTATTTTGGCGAAATATTAAGTTTTTATTTGTTTCAGAGAAAAATGTCTGATGCAAAAGAAGGCGTTTGGAAACTAGTAGAGATCCAGAAGTATGGCTTAAATGGTATGACGAGGTGTCAAGTGGGGAGGAGAGTCCTATAGATGAAAATGAGGAAGATGAAGAAGAACAAAATGAAGATATAGTGGAAAAAGAAGTGATCATGAGACTGATTCAGAGATAGAACTTACATCGGATGAAAATGAAAGTTCATCAGGAAGTGACGGTGAAGAAAATGATGGTGGCAAATTTTACATAGGGAAGGATAAAACGACTAAGGGAGAAAAAATTGTGGTAATGTACAAGTGCGAACACGTGCTCATAATATTATAACACATTTACCTGGATCTAACGCGATGCTCGCAATGCATTGCTCGCAATTGATTGCATAAAACTTTTCGTTTCTGACACATTATTCGAATTTTAGTTTCTTCCACAAATATATATATTGAGAACATAAAACATAGATTTAACAGGGATCGCGACGCAGATTAACTAATGAAACAGAGATAAGAGCTTTGATAGGAATTTTTTTTTTTGATAGGAACACTGAGAAGTTCAAGGAAAAACGCTCATAAAATATGGGATAATTCAAAATGGCGTTGAATCCTGTTACCTCGCGATGAGCGAAAATAGATTTAGATTTCTTCTTCGTTGTTTGCGATTCGACGATATCACAACGAGAAACGAAAGGAAAGAATTAGACAAATTAGCACCCATTAGGGAAAACAGCTTCATTCCTAGTGAATACCTAACCGTTGACGAACAACTGTTGGCCTTTAGGGGGCGCTGCTCGTTCAAGCAGTATTTACCCAGTAAACCAGCAAAGTACGGAATCAAGATGTTCGCTTTGGTTGATGCTAAAACTAAATACACTTTGAATCTCGAAACATATGTTGGTACTCAACCTGATGGCCCGTACAAGTTGAACAATTCCGCAGAGGATATTGTTCTACGATTAGTGCAACCAATAGAGAAAACTAATCGCAATATTACCGGCGATAATTGGTTTACTAGCATTCCATTGACAAGAAAATTGCTAGAGCAGAAAAAATTAACTTACATTGGTACAATGGCAAAAATAAGCGTGAGATCCCCACTGAATTCTTGCCTAGAAGAGAAAGAGAAGAGAAAACATCCTTCTTTGGTTTCAGAAAGACATTACCATGGTTTCATACTGCCCAAGCAAAAATAAATCTGTTGTTTTGGTGTCCTCTATGCACCATGACAATGCCATTGATCCGGAAACAGGGGATGAAAAAAACCAGAGATAATAACCCGATACAACAAGACTAAAATTGGTGTAGATCTGGTGGACCAATTATGTGTAAAATACAATGTGGCTAGAAACACGGTCGTTGGCCTATGGTCATATTTTACGATCTATTGAATATATCGGGTATAAATGCTTATTGCATCTATAAAGCAAATCATCCCTAGAAAACAAAATCCTAGAAATGACTTTATTCAGCAATTTGCTTGGGAATTCATTAAGCCACAAATAGAAGCGAGATAAGCTATCACCGCCTTACCAGTAGAACTAAGAAGACGTGCGCGTGCTCTTCTTGGGCTCAATGCTGTTGCAGTCCCTGCCCCTCTACAGCCAAAGCCAGAAAAATTACGTTGGCCGTTGTTATGTTTGTCCTTGAGCCAGCAACAAATCTTCCAGAAAATCCTGCGTGAAATGTAAACGTTATGCATGCAAAGAACACATGGCAGATATATGCATTAACTGCTTGACCGACTGAAATTACTGTTTATGTTTACTTTTTCATGACCGCCAAAGATTTTTTTAGGTTTTACTATTTTTATTTAAGTTGTCATGTGATATCAGAAAATTAGATTTAGTTGACTTTTAGCACATAGGTTTTATATTTGTATTCAAAACTTATTATAGGCTAATAAAAGATGAAAAAAAGCATATGTTTCACGTCTTTTTCTAAATCCACTATCATTGTATATTTACAAAAAAAAACAAAGCCACATTGGTTTATATATTTAAAAATACATATATTTTTAATATTCTTTTAAAAAATAATGGCATAAGGTATCAAATAATGACAATAAAGAAGGTCTACATATGTAGACCACGCGACTAAACTTGTCCCAATATACCACGCGACCAACGTAGGGTTAAATTATATTAGAAGGTGTAATATTTTAAATATAATAATAAAAAACAAAATAGTATAAAAAAGGTTTATTTAAATACGCCTTTATTTACTTCAATTGTTTTGTGTATATCAGTTTTATATGAAAAACGCTTGCTAAACTATAACGTAAAAAAGTTCATAATATTTTTTTCAAATATGTTTTAAAATTATTATGTTTTATTCCTCATATTAGTCCTGTATATTAAATCACAAATAAACTAAACATATTTTATAATTTTTCAAAAGGATTGCCAATAAAATGTGTATATAACAAAAGAAAAAAATAAACAACATCCTTGTAGTGAACTAAACATTTCTGACAAAACAATTCTATTACATCATTTAATATAAAAAATAAATAATATTTAATAAATTTGCCAACTTTTTTCACACCAACCAGGGCAAAGTAAGAATTTCAAATATTTTTAAGCACTTTTTAGTGCTTATAAATGTAGAGTGTAAGCAAAAAATTCGGTAATGGTTCATATCACTCAAATGTTAAAACTAACGTATAGTGTGCAATATTTTTTGTTTATACCCCTAAAAAATAACTTATCTATATAAGACTTTTTAATTACCTCAAGTTTTTATTATTATTTAATAAATTTAAACAAAACCATATTACAATAAAATTTAAATAGATACACATTTCTGTATTTTCTTTTATATTATTATTATTATATTTTCAGAAAAAGTCGAATATAAAAGGAAAATACTAATTAGCCAATAATAAAAAAGTCACATAACAACAAATTGTGTAGCTTATTGCCAAGCATTAAATTTTGTCCTGTTTAAACATAAGTAGATTTTACAGAAAACACATCATAATGTTAACGCACTTTCTCAAAACGTAAAGTAATGGGAATCTAACGTGAAAGCAAGGAGTAGCAAAATCTTTTATTGTACTCTTTACGTTCTTTGTTGTTAATTCTCAAGAGAAAACCAGTCTGACATCGCGTCAATTGAATTTAGCAACTCTTGGTGGCTTAGAATTTTATTTTATATTTAAATATCCAAAGAAAGATACACAATTTTATTCAATTTTAAAAATGCATCAACAAGCTTTTTTGTACATATTTTAAGAAGAGAACAATCTTCTTAAAGGGTACAATACTATAGAACCAAAAAAATGACATATTTTTTTACGAAAATTTAGAACAGAATCCTTTTTTTTCTACTAATGAAACCAACAAAGTTTAAACATCATAGTTATAAAAGATAATCTCCAAATTGTAAATAATTTAAGTCCAAATATATTTTTAAGATTTTAAAGGCCTATACGTTACAGCAAATTAAATAAAATATAAAATAAATTATTGTTATGTGAGCGACAATAGCATGTAAAGTACAAAAAAATGACTTTTGGATCATAATCTGCTAAAGGCATGCGATATTTGTTTTCTAGGGTATCTTTACATCTTGAATACAAATCCGTGGTCGTTTTTGTTCTGACCACGGATTTATATTAAGGTGGCAAAAATACATCAAAAACCATGTCTCACATCTCTGAGGCCGATACTTTTTTTTGTAGAGTAATGTTATTAAAAACTTTAAATATGCATTATAATTCTGTAACTTTATAAATAGTTTTGTTTTAAAAACAATTAATTATTTAAATTTATTTATTTATTTTTTAATTAACTACCCAGAGAACATAACGATTTACGATAATAAACAAATACCGCGTTTAAAGAAACCTCTCAATAAAAGTGAATAAAACAAAATATCCTAATTTAATATAACCACCAATCAAATTATTCCATACACTCCCGGTAGTAGGTTATAAAAAGTAACAACAATACAAGCCTCAGATTAGGGTGAGAAGGAGAAGGGATGCGGGTAAAATAATAGTTTTTAGTAAATATCTTAAAAACAATGCGGTTTAGCGCAAAAAATATTTTATACAAAAATAATCTATAACAAATTGCAAACCAAAATAATTCTGTACATAATTACGCTAAAGTGAACGTTTTAGGAGATAAGGCGGGTTAAAAGTGGCTTTTTTAGGTTTTCTAGATTTGTTAAAGAAACATGAAATTATCACTATGGTAAACTAAAAAAAAGTAACATATATATATATATATATATATTATATATATATATATATATATATATATATATATATATATATATATATATATATATAATATATATATATATATATATATATATATATATATATATATATATATATATATATATATATATAATATATATATATATATATATATATATATATATATATATATATATATATATATATATATATATATATATATATATATATATATATATATATATATGTATAAATACCACAATAAAATTCCAGTCGTTTTTTTAATGTATTACTGACAACAGTTTTCAATCCTCTATACAAAAATTAAATAATGGGTGCATATTTTTAAAGCGGATATGCACCTAATTTCTGGACACTTTTAATCGTTCATATCTCCTAAATTGCTTACTTTGGCCTGATTATAAACGAATTGTTTTTGTTTGTAATTTAATGTAGATTATTTTTGTATAAAGTAATTTTTGCGCTAAACTGCATAGTCTTCCATAAATTTGCGAAAAATTACCAATTTATTCACCTCCCGTCCATTCCCTCCCTAACTTGAAGCTTAAAGTAGTGTAAATTTTTATTATTTACTACGGGGAGTGGATAGAACAATGTGGAATTGTCTGAAAAACTTCTTTTTTTGGATGTTGATTGGAAGTGATTGCACCATACTATATGTAGCCAGAGTAGGTATAACAAACTAACTTAAAAGATAATAAATAATTGGTCAACAATAAAATTTAATACCTAAATAAATAACATGTAATAACGAGAAAGTTAGAGGAAATAAAAAATGTATTCAAAATATGCGTTATTTTTTATTTCCCATACAATCTAAGAATCTTTTTGGCTTCTAGTGGTATGTCTGTTTTTTCAGTACTTAGAAGTTATTAATTTGAAAAATAAGGACCTAATATATTTAAAAAATACCTTTTTGCTATATTTAATTCTAATGAAATAGCCTCATATATATATATATATATATATATATATATATATATATATATATATATATATATATATATATATATATATATATATATATATATATATATATATATATATATATATATATATTAATATTTATTCTTACATAGGAAAATATTTTAAACGAAGACAATTCGGTACAATAATATTTTAAGACAAGAAGCCTAGACCTGAAAATATCCATTTATATATTTTTATATATTTGTTGGTCGAGTTTTATAAATAGTATAAAGGCTTTTAAGGTCTGTTATAAAGTTTAACTCAAAAAACTAAATACTGGGTTAAGCATCTGGTATCATCTATTTATCATTGTGCACTGTTGAAATTATATTTTATTTTTGACAGTTTGAGTGACACATTCCTATTCCTATTCCTTGATGTAAATATTTGCTATTTAATTTGTCATGGACAAATTTCCGATAAATTGATAAATTTTTGTTGTAAAGCAGTTCATATTAAGTAATTCAGTTGTGCAAAAAAATTTTCGTCGCGAATTTAATGTGCAAAAAAAAATCGTTAATATCTCAAAAACTATAAGAGATACAAAACATTTTATATAGCAAAAATTTAAAAAAATGTTTATATAAAAAGATACATACCTAAATATTTTTGATAAGATAAATAATAAAGGAGATATAAACGAAAATCTGAATTTGACCAAAAATTTCAGTCCAAAATAGGGAAAAATCATTTGTTTCATTAATGCAACAAAACATAAATTGCACATACAAATTTTGTTATTTATCATTATACTCTAGTATAAAAATGTGTTTTACTTACAAAACAAGGCTTATTTGATCCAAAAATTATAAATTGGCCAATAAACTGTATAAATTATTTTTTGCAATTTTTTTTAACAAACAATGATGATACAAATGGATTTAAAAAACTATTAATTATATACAAAATTGTTTTTATTTAAAATATTTGCCCCGAGTTTTTATAACAGAATATTATACTTTTAAGTCTGCTTATTTAAACCTTTTTTGTTTAGCTAGAAAAAATATTAAAAAATACTATTGTAGATCATTAAGTTTATCAATGTCCGCCAGAGGATCTTCACCCTTTTGAAGACAGTCCCTAATTCCCTTTAGAATAATTTCTACTCGTCGATCTAAGGCAGTCAAGTGGGGCTCCCAAAGAATAGGTGCAATTGGATCATTTGCCATGCTTTTTCTCAACGCTTCACTAAGTTGTATCGGTCCATTATGAAATCTGAAAGTAAAAACAAAAATAAGCTCAGTATAAGGATATTTCTGTGACAAAGGTAAAAAAATAAAATTGTCGGAAGCTTGACCACTGGTCCATGTTCGTAACAAAAGTTTATATCAAAAGGTGTATGTATTTAATTCAGTGCTCTTAATGTGCCAAGTTTTATTTAGATCAAAAAAACCTGATTTAAAAATAAAGGAAAAGTCCCGATACATTTTTTTTCCACATACATAGGCATTTTTGGCCAAGTGACGACATCATTGTTAAAGTAAGCAATAAACTTAACAATGGGTTAATTTTAACAAAGAATAAAAAATGAAAAAAACCTGAAACGTAGCCCATTTTTAATATTTAATGGCAACTGGATAACAATAAATAATTTAGTTCGGGATTTTGCATTTGAAATCGATTAAGCTTAAAAAAGATTTAGCACGTAGAGAGTAAAGTTATACTCTTATTTAAGTATTTAACTCGGTCGGCATGCTGATTAGTCGGCGTAATATATACCATTCTCCGCCGACTAACCAGCAAGTACAGCGAAAGAGAAATGTTGTACTCTTATTCTTCTTTCTCTCTTACGCACATTCTTCGCACGACCAAGTTGCAAGACTGCCTCTAGTAGCATATGCTCGAAGGTTGCGATGGATCAAATGTTATGAGCTTTCGAGAGTTGAAAATATATCCGCGCCTTAAAGCATGGTCTGCTCTGAAAGTTACACAATAAAAAATGGCAATTATTCAGCATGGCACTTTTTACCACGGGAACATCGTGAAATAGCACAAAATGCTCTTGAGCTACTGCAAACCCTAAAAATGCTTGACTGAAAACTCACTCTAGATTGGGTGTAATCTTTTCATTGCAATGCAAATTTCTTTAAGCAAGTTTAACACCCTGAAGTGCGTTTGACTTGGATTTCAAGCAAGGTATTGTGGCGAATCGGACATATACCACGTCGGGTCTCTAACGGGGGCTTTGGACACGCCATTAACTTAAAAAAGAAAATTCATTTTTAGGAAAAAACGATAAACTTATATGAAAATACATGAAATTCTTTTAATTCTTTTGTTTTTTAAAACAGAATGGATGGATGTGTAAAGCTGTAAGTAATAAAATGCTGAATATACATATGGAATATTACTAATATTGAATTAACTGAAGTAGTAAATTTCTAGCAAAAAAATATGTTGTCTACTCTAAAGGTAATACTACCTGAATTTATCCATAAAATGTAATAAGCATAAGTTATATTAAAAAAACCTGTTAAAAAAAACAAATTTAAAGAAGTTCTGCAGTATTGGTTCTTTGAGTTAACTAACGTACTCTTATTTTTGAAGAAAATATATAAAATTACTTTGTAAGAGTGCCATACCCATTTTTTTTCCATATTCTCTGCAAGGTTATTAGTTTTTTAAATTAATTTTTAACTCGAGAGATTTCATTTTTACCTCTTTCTAAAATTTAACCCATGGTTATGTTTTTTGCTAAATTTAACAACGAGATCGTTACTCGTCCGTTGTCTTTTTTTGGCCAAGGAAAGTTCCATTAAGCGATGGCATATGTTTTTTAAATCACCCTGCATATACGTATATACAGGATATTTGCAAAATTAAGGGACAAATTTTAGGAGGTGGTTCCAATATAAAAAAATATATTTTTTTATAAATGTGGGTCCGAAATTGCAAAGTTTCTATAATACAGGTCGTTAAACCTTTTTTAAAATTATAAGTTTTTGTATTATCTTAAATAGCCCTTGTATTATCTTAAATAGTCGATTTTCGTGAAATTTGTTATTATCATTTCTAGTACAAAGGGCCCATTTTATGTCTAATTAAATTAAAATTATTAAGTCCAGTGGCGGGACACCTTATTGAAAATAATTGTGAAAAAATGTACGCCACCAAGTTTTATTTATTAATTTTTAGATTATTCAACTAAAAATACAACTTTTTTGTATCTTAACATTTCTATCATGCTTCGTTTTCGAAAAAAAAAAGTTAAAACCAAATCATTGCAAGTCTCTCCATTTGTTAGCAGATAAGCAAATTAACATTACATTTTTTAAAGTTTTTTTTTAAAGAAGGGAGTTGCAATAAATTGGTTTTTAGTTTTTTTTCTCGAAAACATAGCAAGATAGAAAAAAATATTAAAAGATAAAAAAGTTTTATTTTTAGTTGTCTAATTCAAACAAAAAAGACAGTGGTGTACATTTTTTTACAATTATTTTCGATTAGGTGTCTCCTAAGATGTCACTAAACTTGATAACTTTAATTTAATTGGGTCTTAATTAAGCTCTTATTAGGAGAAATAACACCGACAAATTTTAAGAAAATCGTGTACAGATTGTTTAAGATAATTACAAAAAAAACCTTTTTTTAGGTTCAACACTCTGTATTTTAGAAACTATGCAACTTTCTGTACTTCAGTACAAAAACTTTGAAAAATTAAAGGTTTATTGGCTTTTTTACTAACAGGTGAAGTGGTTCAGAGACTTGCAATAAATTGGCTTTAATTTTTTTTCTCGATAACGAATCAGGACGAAAAAAATAATAAGAAACAGAAAGGTTGTATTTCAGGTTGTTTAATGTAAAAAAACATTGCAAAGGAGAATCGACTTTAATTCCATTATAAAAAAAATATTTTCACTCAAGTAGTAAAGGTATTAGAAGAGCTTCGTAGAAATAATTATTATTCTTATTCGTCAACTTATTTCGTAATAAATTTTAAAATATTTTAACACATTTTAAATTTAAATTTGTTGGATTAAATTTAAAAACAAATTCTTTATTAAAAAAAGTCTATTATCATAATCAAATTGTTAATGTAATATTTTGTATTGAATATAATATGCATTATTTGGAAGCAAAAGGAAAAAAATCATTTTTTACAAAATAATTAGACGAAAAATTAAGTTTTAACGCGGCCCAAGTCATTTCACCAGATTTATTACTGCTAGTTCAAGCGAGCTCGGCAAATTTGTTTTTACCAAATTAGCGGTATACCAATGTAGTGTGCCAAAATTTGAGTCTCTATATTTGCATTCCGAATAAAAATAGATATGGAAAGTTGGATATGGTGGGAAGGTATTGGATCATTAAACGATAAGATAAAATTAAGTTGTAAAGTTCTTTAAATGCTTTTCCACATTTTATAAGAAGACTTATATCACTCTTAGTTTTTTTCCAGCGTTATTTTAATAGTTATTTATGATATAAGTGTTAAAAGTACAATTTTAAGGCACGAATGTGAAAGTTTGCAAAATGAGCGAAGCGAGTTCTGCAACTCACATGAGTGCCTTAAAACGTACTTTTAACACAAATATCATACAATATTTTTTTACAAGCGAAAAATTAAATTATTCAAAAATTGGAAGTTATAATTTTACATAGCATGGTATATAAAAATTATTGAAGTTGGCATTTATTAATGAATTCTATAACCGTTGTTTTCTGGCGAGAATGCGGTTTTTTCAGTTCAATCCACGTCAACTACGAAAAATGCTAGAACTATGAAAGGAATTTGTTTTTTAAGTTGTTTGAATTGTACAATTAATTTAAATGTTAGTAAATAAATAAACGTTGGCGTTACCTTTTAAAATTTGACATTTCACTTTTAACACTAGTGCTTTAAAATGTTTCTTTAAGGCACTAGTGCTTTAAAGTAACATTTTTAAGGCATCAAGATAGTGTTAAAAATTGAATTTTTTGTAGAAAAAAGGTATTAAGGTACTTTAATAGTTAAATAGGGAGCACAAATTATAATTATTATATTAATTTGATTTCCTAAAGACGTTTAAACATATTTGGCATAGATGCTACAAATGGTAAATTTCTTTTGATATTTCATTAATTTATACACGTTTTATTAACATAGAGACAATGGCTCAGTTGCCTGGGGGGCAAGGGTCAAGCAGACCGTAGCAACCAGACAACTTCAAAGTGTGCAAAGGCTAGCATGCGTATGCATCACGGGAACTATGAGAAACAACCCCAACTGCAGCCCTGGAAGTGCTGCTAAACCCGCCGCCACTTCACATTTACATACAGGGAGAAGTAAAGGCGGTACTCTATAGACTCAAACAAGGTCAAAGTCCAATTATAGGACATCAAAGAATCTCAAGATGGGAAATAAAGCAGGATCAAGAGGTCAGCTCATTGTTTAAGATGCCCTCGGACAGGTCAACCCCTCGTTTTATCTTCAACAGACACTTTCGGATTGCCATACCAGATAGGGAGGACTGAAAAGAAGGCCCTCCAATGAAAGCCGATCATATCTGGTATACAGATGGCTCCAAGACCAACAAGGGAGTAGGAGCATAGAGAAGCCTAGAGAAATGATAACCTTAAGTCTTGATCAGCACGCCACGGTTTTCCAAGCGGAAATCGCAGCAATAAATAATGCATTGTGCCGTGCCGATTAAAGAAAAAGGGAGTAAAGGAAAAAACATCGTCATTTACAACTTTTTATTTGCATAACAACTTATGCAAATAAATAGATTATAGAGAATTAAGAACAGAAATACTTTTAAGACTTTGTTTAAATAAAGGAAAATAAGTAAAAGAAGAAGGTATTTATTACTGTACTGTTAAAAAAAAATAAAATAATTTTATTTTATACGGTACTTAAAAATACTACATTACGTTGTCAGTTTAAGTCCGAGAAATGATACATTACATCACAAGGCCGGTAAAGTAACTTTACCGGACTGAAACTGAAATTTGGTATTTTTACTCACACAGGGTTAATTCTGAACAATTTCTATTATGCAAATTACAATAAAATTACTTATAAACGTTAACGGCAATACTGCAGTTTGAATTATTTGAAATATTTACAGGGGCAGGTACATCCTCTGATTTACTACTATTTAAACGAATTTAAAGATAACTACATCAACAACTTATATCATTGTAGCTACGTTTACCTTAATAACCTTATTTTGGCAATACTTACACCTTCATAATATTTAAATATTTATTTAAATATATACACTTTAATTTACCCATCAAAAAAAAAAAGATTAAACAGTATGAAATAAAACGTTGTACGATACACGACCGTAAAATGTCATCAAAGTACTCGTCTAGAAATTCCGGACTCGGCTCCTCCGTCGCCTTGTCCATAAACATCTGGACTTGTACTTTAATAGACCATTTCCCGACCTAGTAACGTAAATTACTATAACGATATTACCTTAAAAATTTAATAAAATGTTTTCGCTCTCTAAATTTTAGTTTTCTATTGTCAATCTAATGACAATGACAATAAATAATTAGGAGTAAACATACCTGACTTTGTCACAGAGAATGTGTTTACGTTTTTCTCCTCTAATATCTCTTATAATTATTTCCGGCAGTTTGTTTTACAAAATTATAATGTACGAAGGTTTTAAACAAAACAAGACAAAATTCCGGGGCTTTGTCATCTCGCCTTTTGTAAATACGAAATTCAAAGAGAATTGTTAATAAAGTTTTGCTACATTATTTACCTTCAACGGTTGTGTGGACAAAAACATGTGTTTGTAATGAACAATCTGCTGGGGGCTTAGTGGCATTAATGATTGAGCCAGGATAAATTGTTTTTCTATCTTCTTGTGAAGGGGAACAACAAAAAAATTGCCTCAGGTTGTAATCCTAACAAGTTTGTTACACATGTTTATTGAGGTGTATGATAAAAAGCAGTTTAAATTTTGAAAGTAAATAGAAATGTGCATTCTAAAGGAGTAAGGGATAACACACATAAATGTAAATTAACAATGTCTAAGAAAATGTTTGTAAATGCCATTTTTATAAGCGCCACGTATTTTGTATTTTAAAATGGTTAATTTTTTATGTGTATGTTTTGCCAATGGCAAAGAAATAACAATTTTTAAGTCTTTTTCCGTATTAAATAAATCAAATAAAAAATTATTTTTACCAAATGTTTTTAAAAACAATAAACAAATAAATAAATATCGTTAGATTTACTATTTACAATAACCGTTATATGTGATGGGGGTGGTGTGCTTTTGTATTTCCTGTGTTTTAATTATGTGTAATGTTTTTTAAAGTTTTTTTTTTTTTAATTTGTAATATGAAGCTCTCTTCTGTGGCATTAGTCATTTTCTATTAACATGTTAGCGTTAAGTTTTAATATGTTAAGTCTTTTATCTCATGTAACCAGGGTTTTTTTACATATTGCAGCCTTGAAAAAGGAAATAAATTTTCCGAAAGCTCGGACTGCTAAAATTGTTTAACTTTTAATAAAGCATAAAGACCGAATCCCCAATAACCTTCCAGTTGTTTATTCAATTTATCGGTCAAGATTTTACATTTTTTTCTATTTTATATTAAATATATATATATATATATATATATATATATATATATATATATATATATATATATATATATATATATATATATATATATATAATATATATATATATATATATATATATATATATATATATATATATATATATATATATATATATATATATATATATATATATATATATATATATATATATATATATATATATATATATATATATATATACTAAAATATTTTGGTTTTTGTTGCTCGATATTTTGCGAATAACGTTATGTATACAGGATGTATCAAAAAGCCCGTATAAGGACAAAGTTTATTTTTTAAATGACTTCCTACATTTTTATTTTCTACATCAAATTCTAGATATTTTTTATCTGGCATATCATATCCCTATATTCAATTGTTTATGAGATATTCTCATTTAAATACAAATTCAGAATGAAAAAATCCGCTCATCTCTTAATGCTGTTTTACGTTTCTATGGTTTTAGCGGTGTTTGTAGAGTGTCAAAAAAGCCATAGTAATAATTAATAAGTAATTAGATATCACATGATGAGTAGAAATGGGTAAAACTTTAAACAAAGGAAAAACGATTAAAATATTTTTTTACATATTAATAAAACTGTCATTTTGATATTTTTATTAATCTCTATAGCATATATGGTTAATATGCAACTCTCAAAAACCGCTAAAACCATAGAAACGTAAAACAACATTAAAAGATGAGCGGATTTTTTCCTTCTAAATTTGTATTTAAATGCAGATATCTCGTAAACACTTAAATATAGGTATATGATATGCTGAATAAAAAATATCTAGAACCTTATGCAGAAAACAAAAATGTAACAAAAAATATAGGAAGTCATTTAAAAAAATTAACCTTGTTCTTGTACGGACTTTTTGATACACCCTGTATACATAACGCCGTTTGCAAAATATTCAGCAGCAAAAACCAAAATATTTTTGTATAAAACATTTTTTCCCAGTATAGTGTGTCCAATATAAGAATGAACGGCATGGGGAACTCCGAAACGGTATGTGGGTGGTTTAAATTGGACAAAGTTGCGTATTGAAGAACTTAATAATATACCCTAAAAAATTTAAGTTATATTTCGTACTTCCGGAAATATGGCAGAAAAACTGAAATTTTCGATTTTCGTTTTTTTTTTTACTTTTTTACCAGTGTATTTTAAAAATTAGAACAATTCTAAAATGACATCTTTATTAGAACTCTTTGCGCTTTTTATATTGGTGAAGTCAAAAATGTATTACTTATTTTTTTAAATTTAGTTAATAAGCATAAATTAAAATTAAACTTTAAACCCTCCTAACTTTGACATTTCATATAACATTTTTTAAATTTGCCGACATAACATCAGTCAAAATATTGGTTGGGGTATTTGACATGCATAATTGACTACCAGAAAACATATTTTAAATATTTCAACAAGAAAAAAATCACATTTCTTTCAAACTTTTTTACTAAACTGTATATAGCAAGATTGTGGTGTTAAATTTGTAACTTTAGTATTCGTTTATCGGTCCTTTATGTAACGTTTTCCGTGGAAAAACTGAATTTTAAATTTTTTAAACTGAATGTACTCCAAATAGAGCTTCCCTAAAATTTTAATATAATTACGCGAATTTCTCGCTAACTCTCGCCCAGTTAAAACTTTTTATTGACATTCCAAAGGAACAAAGTTTCACCCTAATTGGAAATTTTTGTATCCTGGTAGAAATTAAACAAAGAAACGAACTTTTTAGCGTATTAAATAAATAAAGAAAATCCGCAAATACTATAGAAAAATTGGCTGTACATTTTGTAATTAAACTAATATAGTAACAAAAGCATTAAAGTGTTTAAAGTGATTAAAAAATAAAATTTGGTATTAGTAATGACTAATTTGCTAATATGTTTTTTTTTAATCTTTAGCCTAGTCGTCCACTGGAAGCGAAAACAAGCGGCTACGAGCTCACGCGACACGAGCGTCAACAAGCGGCTATAAGACAAGCGATTTCGTGCTACAGGGGTCGTCCACTGGCGGCGGCTGTTCCATGATACTATTACAGAAGATAAAACCACTTGGCGATTTAATTTCTGTAGACGTTGCGCATGACGTCACTCGACGACCAATTCTGTTGTCGGTTGGGAAGCAGTGTTTTAAAGCCTTTTTTTAACGTTTATGGTATTTTGCAAGGCATTATATGACGTTTAAAAATAAATAAATCATGCGCTTAATCCATCTAAATTCTAAACAGAAATCGGAATGCCATATTAAAACTGCGTTTCCGGGGAAATAGTCGTCGAGTGACGTCAGGCGTGCGAGAGATAGGCTTATCTCATGCGCGTGGGTTTATCTTTTAGAGAATAGTATCATGGGCTGTTCATACGGTTCAGTAGCGACAAAGTACCGAAGCAGAGTATACATGTTTGCTTTCATTGTGATTCTTTCGTTTTGTGCTTATTATTGAAATTTACAATGGATGTAGAAAATGCATATTTATTAGAAATTCCTTCTTACAGGGGTCGTCCACTGGCGGCGGCTGTTCACACTGTTCAGTAGTAGCGACAAAGTAGCGAAGCAGAGTATTCATGTTTGCTTTTATTGTGTTTCTTTGGTTTTGTGTTTATTATCGCAATTTAAAATGGATGCAAAAGATGCACATTTCTTAGAAATTTCTTATGACAGTTTAATAAGGCGTCAAAGAGTCTAAAAAAGACGAGTCTGTTCCATTTTTACACTCGCAACAAAATCTTAAAACTATATAAAAAAATAACCAAAGCAACCTAGCTGACTGATGTTCGCATAATAAATATAAAGAATCGCGCGGCTACGAGCGAAAGTCCCATCCTGAGGGATCTGCCGCGCAAGTAAGTTTACGCTCGTAACCGCCCTCTCAAAGTTGCTTGCAATGGACGAGGGTACTATTGAAAAGCAATAGTTAGGATCTGCCGCACATAACCGCTTGTTGACGCTTGTGTCGCGGGAGCTCGTAGCCGCTTGTTTTCCGCTTCCAGTGGATGACCAGCCTTAAGCTTACTATGTGCCGTAAGTGCCGGGATTTTGGACGTTAAATCTATTTTTCTTTCAGTTCCGTCAACGATATACAGATATTGCATTTCACGGTACCTTTTAGATAAGAAAGTAGATACTCCAAGGACTATACAAAAATAACTACTACCTCTAAACTACCCCCCATTTACGCCTGGGTGATGTCATCCAGTCGGGACCTATAAAACAAATTTTGGCGACATACCCTTTAAAAATTGTTAGGACAGTTAACATACGCGGTTTATTTTGGCGATAGGCAGTAACGTAGGGGAAGGTGTTATGACGTATCTGCGTCATTACTTTGTACCCAGTATCCACCGCTATCGCCATTAGTCGGTAGGATTTGCGGCTATTCTATTGTTTTGGTTCTTGTAATGTTTTTTTTGCTATAGTTTACAAACTATTTGGATTGCAGATTTTTCGATTTATTAATTAATTCCCAAATGGATAAATTAGGTAATTATATTAAAATCATAGAGGAAAAGACTTACTTGTTACAGTTGACTTGGAAACAGTTAATATCTTATTGAATGAAAAATTTGATTTATATCATATCTTTTCGACTTATTTCTTAACTTTATAAAGACCTTGCATGCGGATTTAAACTTAAAAGTGTATTAAACGATAAGTATGTAAGTTGGTACACGCGTGACATACGTGAAGCGTTTCGTTATTAACCAGTAGTTAAAAACGGTATGTCGCGAAAAAATCATCATAGTTTAACATTGCACACCCGGTGGTTATTGGCGGTCATTCATCCAGGGTCCAATCGTACTGGGAATGCCTTTTTAAATAGCGAATATTGACTATGTGCAGATCATTTCCTAATTAATTTATTTACCGATTAGAAACTAGACTTAAATAGATATAATATACGCGATAAATAACCTTTCGAAAACTTTAATTTAGCGTACTAAGTACGATTGTTCAAAAACTGCTATTTTTTTTTAACAAAAGCCCAGGTCGAGCTCGGTACCTAGGACGACAGACAGACAAACGTACACGTTTGCTGATAATTTTTCACCATATTTTTTTTTCATTAAATTAGGTTTGGTTTAGATGGCATACTGAGTATAAATTGTTCTAAGGTGGCCATTTTTTGCACTTTTCTAGTCAATACTCCGCAGTCATCCTGTAAAACCTCTTAATTAAAGTGGTCAAAAGGTTTGTTAAAAACGATTTTTGACGGAATGGAAAGAAAACATTTTTTTAAAAAGATAACCTAAAAGCTATAAAAAGAAATATAATAACAAGTTATTAGACATACAAAGACAGCAAAATTTATAAGAACGGCTTTGCAAGGATTACTTATGTAACCGATCTGCGCTGCTAACTTGCAGCTAAAGAGCCATTTTTGACAAAAATAAACAAAGGAAACTGGGTTTGTTGTGGTTAGTTGTGGTAAGAGATATAGGTCTATAGTTAGAAGGAAGAGTTTTGGATCCTTTTGTGGGGACAGCTTGCACACGTGCAGCTTTCCAATTTTCCAGGAAAATGTCCGTGTCGTAAGAGATTCGAAAGAGGCGAGTTAGGATGGGTGCAAGCTCGGGAGCACATTTTTTTAAGACGATTGCTGGTATGCCATCCAGCCCAGACGATTTTTAAGTATTAAGTGAAGAAAGAATACGCTTGATCTGTTTGACCTTAAAAATTATATCGGACATTTTATGAGAAACAGGGACAACTGTTGGAAGAGGAAGATTGATAGGAGGATCTAGCGTAGAATTGGCAAATATTGTTTGGCAAATAGTTCGGCCTTTCCTTTGGAAGTAAAGACAATTCCATCTTCAGAGATTAGGGGTGGAAAAGAATTTGTGCAAAAGTTTTGACTAATATTTTTGGCAAAGGACCAAAAAGCTTTACTGCCATTTGAGCAAGAGAGAACTTTATCTTTAATCCGATTGTTAAAACGGTCTTTTGCTTCTGAAATGGTCTAATTATACTGATTTCTTGCTTCGATGCTAGCCTGTCGATTTTCGGGACTGGGGTTTTGGAAAAACTTTTTGTGGGCTTGAATTTTTAAAAGTCTGGCTTTGTCATAGGATTTAGAAAACCATGGTTTATGATTTAAAGTTATGGGGTTCTTTTTAGTGTGAGGAATATAGGTCTCAATGCCTGGTTGAATTGTTTCGGTAATTTGTTTACATATTTGATAAGGATCGTAAGTGGAGAAGCAGGTAGAATCCCAAGGGTAGCTGGCAAAGAAATCTCTCAGACCATCCCAGTCGGCCGAGTTGTAGTGACACAAAATGTGTGGAATATGATACGGTGACCAAACCATGGTCAGAGCGACCAAGGGGAACAGTTACTGATGCTTGATAGAGTTTGGAGGTGAAAGTAAGAAAGAGATCTAGGGGGTTAGAATTATGGGTGGGAACCCTAGGAAAGTAGGTAGGTTCCATAATTAGATTGGTGAGCAAGTTGCTGATTGCGAAATTTTCTTCTGCTCTGCCTTGTGTATCAGTTTTTGTAGAGCCTAGCCAATTCTTATTATAAACATTAAAATCCCCGAGGACAATTACTTTGGCCAATGGAAACTGGGAAATAATATTGTCGATCTTTATTGAAAGGAAATCAAAGAACTCGTTGTGGAAATTGTCAGACGGGGACCGGTATATACAGCAGATGAATTTGGTAGAAGATCTGAAAGAAAGTTTAAGCCAAAGAATATCAGGCCTACCCGATACGAGGTTAGAAACCCAAGCACAAGCCAGGTCGTTGCGAACGTAAACACAAACGCCGCCATGGGATCGAAAAGATGAAATGAGTTCATAATCTGGGAAAAGGAGGTGGTTGGTTGCTGTTTTGGGACTTATTTGAGTTTCGGTAAGAAATAGTATGTGGGGTTTGGAGGATTAAAGATAATGGTGAACAGAGTTTACGTTCGAGTTAAGCTTACATATTTTTGTGAAGGATATCAGACTTTTCGAATGGAGGTTTATTTTACCTCGGGAAAACTTTACTTTCGGGTGTGCCATCATCATTATTTCCAAATTTTACTAAAGTGAAAAAGAGAAAGGAAAAAAAAAAAAGAAGAGGAAGAAGGAAAACTAAAAGAGAAAGAAGGAAGAGGAAGAAGGAAAACTGACTCACCGCCCAGGACTCGAAACGTCCTATAGGATCTATAAGACCCCAAGACTTCACAAGTCCTTTAAAGGGCAAGTGGGGTGGTACCGCCTCAGGCGAGGAAAAGCTCCTCTACCACCTACTAAGCTAAAAATTAAAAATAAATCATTATTATAAATAATTTGCATTGCATTCTTGTAAACATATATCAGTTACTATAATGATATGACTCATATTATTATTACAGAGACTCTCTGAGTCTTTATGTTCCGAACCTGAAACATATTTTGAATTTAGTAATATTATTTTTTTAAGTGATTCTTGTTCATTTATTGTTTAATGCAATTTCAATAATATTATCCATATTAAGTTGACATGCATAAGAAAAAAATGTACAGAAAGTGGGCCGAATCGGTAGATACGCCAGGCCAACGATTCTTTGGTCTTCCGTATCGGTAATATATATATATATATATATATATATATATATATATATATATAATATATTATATATATATATATATATATATATATATATATATATATATATATATATATATATATATATATGTATATATTATAAATATATATATATATATATATATATTATATAATATATATATATATATATATATATATTATATATATATATATATATATATATATATATATATATATATATTATATAATATATATATATATATATATATATATATATATATATATTATATAATATATATATATATATATATATATATATACTTATCCTAATCTTAGGCTTTTTTGGCCGAATGAATGACCGGAGCTACCAATTTGGCCGAATGTATAATATATTAAGATGATTTTTAAAAGTGGTTCTTAATTGTTTATTGTTTAATATAGTTTTAATATTATCCTTACTAAGCTAACGTGCATAAGGAAAAAATGTGCAGACGAGTCATTATAATGAAATGGCTCATACTATCATATTGACTGACACTGAATAAGTCTTTAATTTAAGAACCTAAAGAATATTTAGTGTTTAGTAGAACGATTATTGAAAATTGTTTTTATTATATTATTGTTTAATTTATTTCAGTATTAGCCTAACTAAGCTGACGAGCATTAAATTAAAAATGTGCAATAAGTGTGCCAAATCAGCCGATACGCAAAACTAACGCTTCGTTGATCGGCAGATTGGCTCTGCGGCCATCCTGCTTTTTCTGGCACGAATGAATCGTAATAACTTTGTTTGTTTCTTTGTTTTTGGTGCTTGGATACCAAACTTTGGCCTCATGCAAATCTTAAGCTATTCTTTGTCCAAAGCCAAATTTATGGCCTAAGGTGCTGTTTTGGCCGAATGGGGAAAAAATCGGAGCTGAACTTTCGGTGGGACACAACTTATATAATAAAAATAATATTGAGTGCCAATGTCGCGAAAAATTATGACAAGTGTGACGAATATTAAGACCTAATAAGATTTGACGCGTTGAACACCAAATACTGTGATTAAACAGGTTTTTTAAATTAATATTTCCTGTGATAAATATTAAAACTACATACAATACGACCAAACATACACACATGAGAAACCTTACCTTAGAAATGGCAATTTTGCTTCGCACGTTAGTGTCTACACTGTGTATATTTTAGCGTTAAACGCTGAAATCAGTCTTTCCATGGAATAATTAGTCACTACATGTAATGCCGGCAAACAGCGTAAAAACTTTATTTTACTAACAAGAATTAATCATTTAGTCATTACATGTAATACCTAAGCAAACAATAAATTGGAAATAATTATTACGCTGTTTTCCTTAAACGGATTTAAGCATTTTAGGAAATGACTGAATACCTAATCAAATACAGTAAAAGCTCTTTATTTGCAGGGTATATGTTCCGTAAATATGCCGCGAAAACAAAACAAAAAACAAGTTTACAAAAAAATGAATTTAATTGAAGTTTTTGTCCATAGTGATTAATTATTATCGTCAGGCTTAGGCAATGGCTTAAAGAATTTTGTAATTTCTTCTTGCTTGGCAGTTTTTGGAAGCTCATTCAATTCAGACTGATATTCAGCAGTGGCATTAGCAATTTGCCTCTTAAAAATAAAACTTCGTTCCATAGACGGATCAATTTTTATAAAGAAATCACAAAGCTCATTTGCCATTCTAAAACTTTCAATACATTTTTTAAATTAAATGTCACGTTTTCCGTGCTTACTGAAACCTCTTCTTTAATTAGCTGTGAATTTAACATTTCCTTCAAGTCGGTTTACGTCAAATCTTTATCTTGCGACTCAAGCAACTTCTGAATGTCACTTAATTCAGCTATTAGTCCATTTGACGACGCGTTTACAAAAAATATTCGGTTAGATACCTACATCTTGGAATCCTTTTTATCAATGTGTATGTACCGATGAACCAATTAGATTCACAAATAAAGAAATCTTTAGCTGCGAATATAAGAATTGGGTCGCATTTTTTAATTCGCAAATAGGGAAAATGCAAATAAAGAAAGCTCAAATAAGGAACTTTGACTGTACTGTAATAATTAGAATTTAACGCTGTTTGCCGGCAATACATGTACTGACTAGTTATTTAGGGAAATGACGGATTTCAGTGTTTGACGCCGACATATTTATTGCATACATTCAAATGTAGACAAGTGACGTTGAAAATATTATTTGCGACAGTTTAAGAGATTTTTAAATGAAATGAAATGAATGGTGAGATCAGCGAAGTTAAACCACGCTGGGAAGGGTCAGTAATTGAATAAAAAATCGCCAGTAAACACTTTGTATTGTTAGGTGTGGTTCAAAATTCACGTTACACTGTAGGTCCCGTCTGGAAGACATTATCCAGACGTTAATCGAGAGTTGTCCGCCGTAGTAGTTATTTTTATAACGTCGGTGGTGACACTACCCTGTTTTCTAAAAGGTGCTGTGAAATGTATATCTGCATGTCTCTGTATTTGA